>CAUYQV010013596.1:0-39672 GCA_963574575.1 Galagoides demidoff
GGCTGCAACCAAAAAACGGCCGGGCGTTGTGGCGGGCGCCTGTGGTCCCAGCTACTTGGGAGGTGGAGGCAGGAGACTCGCTTGAGCCCAGGAGTTGGAGGTTGCTATGAGCTGTGATGCCATGGCACTCTACCCAGGGAAATCTCTTGCGGCTCCGTCTAAAAAAAAAAAAAAAAAAAAAAAAAAGAATTAAGATTGGGTGCCCAGAGCAGAGTAAACCAGCTAAGCGTAGAATTTAGGATACTGAATTCTGTTTTAAGAAGGCATGTTGCTCCCAAATGAACATTAGCATGTAGTCTCTAAAACTTTCTATGTTTAAGGGCTTTATATGTGTGTAAGTGTGTGTGTATAATGCAACGATGTGATTCACTTTATAGAGGATACAATGATTTAATAAACAGATGTGCTGAGCATACTCTATTAAACAACATAATTTACATTACTTTTGCCAAATGCGAACTGCTCAAAGAAAGCATTTTAAGTAATTTAATACTAGCACAAGATTTGAGGGCTGTAAGAAAAGAAATCAGAAAGAACCTCATTTAAGGTTAAGATGACGCTAGCATCTGATCATTAAAAGATAGGAAAAGAAGAGGAAAAAGATAAGAATCCTTATTCACCTGTGCATTGAGTCTGATGTGGAGCTTGTGGTCTGACAACCAGGGATGCTTGAGTGCTTCACTTGCACTTATTCTCCAACTAGAGAGAAATTCAGAAGGTCATTAGCAGGGATGCACCAAGGAGGGCCTGCTGCTGTTGTTCACCCTCAGGTCTGGCCTCTGCCTTTGGGAGACTGGATGACCAAATGGCAAATTCACAGTCAACTCTGCCTGCTCTAGAATTATGTGCTATCAATGATGGCATGGGGACCGTCAAATTCAATCAAGGTAACAACATAATAAGACAAACAAGGCAAATAATTGAAATTCTTATTAATAACCAAACATCTACTTTCAAATATAAGTAATAATTCCTGCAGTATAACATCTAAGCTTCATAAATTGAACTCCTGTAATGTATATTTATTATTATAAGAGCAAAATATTATAGATTCTTGATGATCACACAAGCAATGTATGTATTACAACATTTTATTAATAAGTCTTATGAACTTTTTAAATGAGAAGTTTTGATAGGGACATACAGTTAATGGAATTATTAGAAGAGAAACCATTAGATACTTTTATGAAGAAACAATATCCTTCTGGAGCTAACAAAGGCTTATAAAATTTTAGAAAACAATGGATTTTAATGAATCCTTGGGAATTAATGAAGCCCTTGGGTTGATGAAGTGGGCAGGGCACACACAGGGTAGAGGTAAGCCCATGAGTCCAGTGGGTCTGCCTCTAATCAGCTCCAGGCTGGTCATGTGAATGCCTCATTTCTTCATCAGTAAAACAATGGTGATAATACCCAAACACCACAAGATTATAGAGAAGTTAAATCAGATAACGCATAGAAGTATGTACGTAAAATAGGTTCTCAGTAAATGTGGATTTCTCATCCTCCAAAGATCTGACAGTGCTGACATTTCCATCTGTTCACTGTGTGGGGTGCAATCGTGTGCAAATAATAATAATACCTTTGGCTGTTATTGAGCCTCTCTGTTAAAGGACAAATAAAACCACTGTCTGTGAATTGCTTCTCCCTTCATGCTGATGCTCCCAGTCTGGTGAGGTCCTCCTCTTCCTTCAGGAACTCAGTTCTGGCCTTATCTTGTGGCATTAACCCTTAACCACGTGGCATTATGTATTTTTAAAAAATACCCATCACTTCTATTAGATGGCAAGTTACTGAAGGCAGAGACTGGACTTTGCCCATCTATTTTCACCACCCAACACCTTTCTTGCCCTGTAGTAGCTGATCAGTTAGATGCTTGACTGAATAACTTTCTTGTTTGGCACTGTGCCAGGCCCACTGCCCACGTTGCTCCACTACTCCCTGATACCCTCCTTTCTGTTGATTCCTGGTCATGTTTGTTAATGATTAAAAAGGCATAAAGGTAATAATACAATCAAGCAAGCATTATTGGTCCTGAAAATCTTAAAGACTATCTGCCATCATATGGTTTGGGTATAAAGCCATCCAAAACAATATAATATTTGATGGATTAATCAGTGCCCTTCTTCCCCTGTGATTCTAAAATGTAAGACCTTATATTTCAATGTCACTCTTTTTTCATTTGTTGAATTGTGAATTAATGTGGTTTTCACACAAGAGAAAGTGCATATGTAGAAGGCCATGTAATGTGTAACAGCCAAGTGTGTGTGGTGTCCCTGTGGGAAGGTGGACTCATGTTTGAGTCTCAGTTCTACTACTTACTAGCCATGTAATCATGGGCAAACTACTTAGACTCTCCTCCATGAAACAGTCATAATAATCATGCGTGCCCCTTTGATTTGGGAGTGGGGCTAGGGGTTAAGAGAGATAATGTCTATAAAGCATTTGGCATGGTATGGCCCCAATAGGTTCTCAAATGAAATGGCAGCTAAGGTTCAGTTACATAGAGCCATCTGCAAGCTTTTTGAGGAGAAATGGATCTTAGAAATAACTTCTCCCAAACCTTTCATCTTGAGGATGAGTCAACTGAGTTCCAGCAGAAGTCTATGGTTCTTAGAGTCCCATCTTGAAAGGCAAAGGGAGAAAAGTTTGTGTTCCCATTCAGGCCTCAAGACAAAGCAGCCATAGATCTCAGTAGATAAAGTAGGGAGGATTGAGCCTCATTCTGTTCGCAACTTTCCATGGGCATCCTAGATGTCAATATACTACTCTAATAGCCCTGGAGGCATATGTGGCTTACTCCTCACTGCAATGCTTAAGTAAAGAACTGGGGCAGGGAAGGCAGCAGCTATATTCAAATATGACTCTCAAGGAATAGTACAACTTCCTTTTTAAAGCATTTTACAGATGCCAAAGCTCTGTCACATACCCAAATGGCAAACACCAGGCAGGCGGTCACCTCTGAGGAGTAAGGGCCGGCACTAGTTACTTAGGAGATCAGAGCACCAGTTTTTTGTTTTGTTACTTTTAGGGCTGTGGATGATATTTAGGAGTTAAAGTGATTAGTAAAGAGGACATACATGTATTTTCTTCGGATGATTATCACTACTTTTCCCAGAGCAAGGGATGAGCTTGGGTTACCTCTTCTCCTTAATCAGAAGCTTAGAGATGAATTCCTTTGCCTCCTCTGAGATGTCTTGAAATTCTTTATCCTCTAAGTCCCACCTGCAGGCCAGGATGTTGCTCAACGTCTCTGCATCATTATCACCCAGGAAAGGGGATAAACCACTAAGTCTACAGGACAAAGGATATCCAGAGTAAGTACTTTTTTTTTTTTTTTTTTTTTTGGAGACAGAGTCCTACTTTGTCACCCTTGGTAGTGCACTGGGGTATCATAACTCACAGCAACCTCAAACTCTTGGGCTCAAGTGATCCTCTTGCCTCCATTTTTCACTTTTTTTTTTTTAGTGGAGATGGAGTCTCATTCTTGCTCAGGCTGGTCTCGAATTCCTGTGCTCAAGCAATCTACCTGCCTTGGCCTCCCAGAGTACTAGGATTATAGGCATGAGCCACCATGCCTGGCCCAGAGTAAGTACTTTTAAAATAGCTTCAGACAGGTTGCTTTTTTGTTTCTGCCATTTAAATGTGAGGGGAGGAAAATAACCTAACAAGAAAGCCTAATTTTATAATACTGGGTGGCCATAAAGTTCATGTGCTATTTTAAATGGCACCATTTTAAATTACACATGAACTTTACAGCTACCCTGTATATTATTGCAATCAAGAAATGCTTACTCTTTACCTTAACTCCTAATTAAAGAATGGGGGCAGGGAAGGCAGCAGCAATATTCAAATATGACTCTCAAAGAATAGTACAACTTCCTTTTTAAAGCATTTTACAGATGCCAAAGCGCTATCACATACCCAGCTGGCAAAGACCAGGCAGGCGGTCACCTCTGAGGAGTAAGGGCCAGCACCAGTTATTTAGGAGATCAGAGCACCAGTTTTTTGCTTTGTTTTGTTACTTTTGGGCTGTGGATGATATTTAGGAGTTGAAGTCATTAGTAAAGAGGATATACATTTACTTTTTCAGATGCTATGTGGGGAAAGAATTCACTCCTTTCAGCCACAAGATTCAATAGAACCTCCAAAGCAACTGAGTATGGCATGGTATTATTTATTTTTAAAAGACCTAAATTGGGGCTTTTGTTCAAAATAGCAAAACCTCATGGAAGATGCATAGAGATTGAGAGCAAGTATCGGGGGGAGGCAGGAAAGCTGCTCACAGCATGTAGGCGATGACCCCCACGCTCCACATGTCAGTGGGAAAGGAAACAAAATCGTAGTTCACAACTTCAGGAGCGAGGAATTCGGGGGTTCCAAAGTTCACCTTCAGCTTCTCTCTGGGTTTGTACCTGGAATTTAAGAGACAACATGGAGGGATGGAGAGTGTCAATCACAGGTCATGAAAACTGAAAAGATGCTGTCTACAAGACAAAATAACTTCAGTTATACACGGAACTGTAAAAAATCAATAGACTTTAAAGGAAATCACATGTTTAAGCAATAGGGTCAGAAAACAGGAATTTATAAGTCAAAATTCATACTAGAAAACCTTAATAATCTGAAACACTTGTGGGAAAATCCACTCCAAATAATTAGAACAACTGCATTATAGAAGATGACAGAAAGAAAACTGATATGGTCCTTGACATGGAGATGGCTTGAATAAACCTGTATTAAATGAGTAAACAGAATGCCGAAATAATTTACAACATCCACTTTATATGGCTCATTAATGAGTTCAATTGTTAATTTGTCCACATAAACTCTTTGTTCCCTGAAGAAGTTTTTACGTGCCAGAACCCTTTGCAATCTAATTTATGCTATTAATATTTTTTAAAAGTAAATCTTCTCTGTACAGATGGAACACAGATAAAAGACTAAGACAAACTCTTACAAAAGCTTAAATGAATGGCTTCTAATGTAATAAACTTTACTGTAGTAGGCTTTAATTTTCCATATCTTTTATTGCACATATTATAGAAACTTATAACCACTCAAATCTCAAATTCAGCAAGGTGAGGATGAACATAATTTTTGCTAAATTAATTCCAAATGATGGCATGAAACCAAGGGGCATATCAGATTTATCTTTGCAACGAGAGAGCACCCATCATGTTCCCTAACTCCATTCATTCCCCTATGTTCAAATAGACATACCTTCTGGCCAATCCAAAATCAATAATTTTTATTTGCTTAGCATCTCGATTCACACACAGGATATTCTCAGGCTGCCAGGAGAAAGACACACATTAGCAATGAAAACAACCATCATTCACTCAAATTGTCCCTGAACCACAACTAAAAATACAGCGATGCTCAGGAAAAACATATCAGGCCTTTCACTTCGGGGCTGGCTTGTCTGTGTGGGTATTTTCTCCTTTCATTATGTGGTGGGTGAGGTTGTGGGTATCCTGCCAACCTTGCATTACCCCGCCTGTCCTCTCCCTGGTTTCACAGTTTACCATAAGGCATGAGTTCAGGCAGAGGCCTCCTCACAGAAGGAGGCTACTTACAAGTTTCCAAATGGCTGGTGGAGGCCAGCTCAGACCTGCCATCAGCCCCCCTAAAATTATTAAGTATGAATTTCCCCTTCTTTGAGAAATATTTTCCCGTAGATTTATGAGTTCCAAGAGAAATGGCCTGATTCATTTAAACAACCATACTGAATATGTACGATAATGTTCCAACCTCCAGAGTTTCCCTTTCTGCTTTATGGGAAAGTCGTGCATAAAAAAGAAGGCTCTTCTCTCCCAGTCACTCTTCAGTGTCGGCAATTCCAAGGTCTGGCTGAGATCAGTGTCAATGCCTAAAGTCCTTGACACAGTTTTCCCTTGGAATGAGACTCAGGTAGGACTTTGCTAACCTGACAGTCTTGCGGGGAGAAGGGGACAAAAGCAGGAAGCAGGATAGCTACTCAGAGTTCTAGAACATCTCATAAGTGCACCTACCTTTATTGGGGTAGAAAAACCAAAGTCTGGGAAAAACATGGGATGTGATTTAAAGTCAAGGTCATTCATAAAAGAGAAGTAAAGTTTTCAAAGAAGAGTCAAGAATATTCAAATTCCAGTCCCACCTCTTCTTAAGAGCTGGGAGTCATTAGCCAGGTTACTGAACATATGGGATCCCATTTCCCCAGCCTTGAGGTGAGATCACAGATCCCCACTCCCCACCTGTCTGGGTGGAAAGAGGTTCAAATTCAATTGGAAATTCAGAAATATTTTGTAGAACAACGTAGTGTCTCCTGATGAATATTCAATAGTCCGTTTAGGTTGGCAGAATATCTTTGGAAGCCCTTTTCTAAAATATGTCTGATGTAGATGTCTGTGAGTAAAGGTTGTTTATAGAGAAGGGAGTACTATGTGAGAACATTTGGTTTCATACTTAAATAACTGATCAATCATGTATAAAGCTGTCCGATTGTGAAGGAATACTATGGCATCAAAAAGTTTATTTGCAGAATATAAAGAAACAGCCTGAGGGTACTTCAAAAAGTTAATATTTTTATAATCATGAAACTAAAAAATATTCATTGAATAAGATTTTCAAAACAGAAAAATAAAAAGGAGACCATTCGAAAATCACCTATCATCTCCCCCAAAGAGTGACAAGTACTCTTATTATTTTTGGCCCTTTTCCTTACAAGGAGCTTTCTGAAAAACTAATCCTTAACGACCCATCCAGCTGTCACCTTTATTATTATCTTTACTTATAACCCATAACTAAGATTGCCCATTGCGAGTCCTCAGTCAAAGTTATGAAGCCACATGTGGAGTCATTTGACTTACAATAGGTCCTCTCCTAGTTCCAGTTGCCAATCACATCCCTGCAGGGATATCTGCAGAATATCTACACTCAATGAAAGTGCTCTAAGAACGTATGCATTATCAAATTCAGTTCATAGCCAAGGGCTTTGTTAATGACGTTTAACCTCTGACTTTGTCATTTTATATACCACTTCCTCTGGGCTCCTCCTGCTCAGAAGTGAATGGGAAAAACAAGGCACATAAATCAAGGCAGTGAAGGAAGCCAAGTTGTAGGGAGAGAGGCCCATGGAAACCTATTTAGGAAAGCTAAATTTATTTCACTGTGCAATTCCTGGTGATTTACAGTAGACAGATTATTATAGAGAATATATATTTTACCTCACTGTCGTGCTATGCAAACAGGGAAATGAGAAAATGACCCAGCCACACAAGAAGATGGACTTTAAGGTGCTTGCCCCAATCTGAGACTTGGTAAGGGTTATTGAGAATGGATCTTTTATCAGTTTGTAATTAAGACTACGTACTATCCAATTCCAGGGATTTCATAATGAGAGAGAGATAAAAAGGGAGAAGAAAGGAAGGCAGTCACATGTGCTTTCTACCGTTTCCAGTGTGACCCTGTCCCCACTCTCCGTACATTTCTACTTAGTGGTCTAGAAAGCCCAGGGGAAAATAAGCCTCAAAGTCCAGGGCTTTTCTTTAGGAAAGGAAGCAGCTCTGGAGGTTCTTGGAGATCCAGAGAGGGTAGCTGCCACTAGAGAATTCTGAGCTAGCTAAAATCCTCCCACCTACTTATCCTGATAATAAGCGGGATTGCCACAAGACCATTGTGGTGGAGATGATAGCTGTTCAATTCTACACTTTTACTGAAACCGTCCACCATGTAGATTTCTTTTACATGGGTGAGTTTTAAGGATCTGAATAGTAGTCTCTAAAGATGGGGCACAAAACTATAAGGGGATGACAAGTTGGGAGTGAGAAGATGAGGATAAGGATCCAGATATATATTAATTCTTGAAAATGTAACCAGTGAGAATACACGTTTCCTTAGCTGGCATATAATATTAGACAGGGGCCATGGATTGGGGGCTGGGAAAGGTTTAAATTTCATACAAAACAAAGCACACTCTACCTTCAGGTCCAAGTGGAGAATGTACATCTGATGCATGTGCCGTATCCCCTCACATATCTGCTTCATGAACAGGATGGTATCAAACTCCGTTAAGTTACAGTTTTCATCAATGATGCGGTCAAACAACTCTCCACCATCCACACTGAAGAGAATAGAAGAGTGAGACCCTTAGTCCCAATTCCTTAACCACCATGTGTCTTTCCTATGGGAATCTGGTGTCCAAGTTCTTCTACTTTCCCTAAAAGATGTGTGCTATTTCTCTGCCTTCTTTGCCATCTCACATAATCGATTCTTACATTGCAACGCATGGTTTATGTATCTTCAAACTTATAAATGGAGAATCTCAATTCTTTTCATTCAGTGACTTCAGCTTTAGGTTGTATCCATATGTACCATTCTCTAAATACGCTGAACATAAAGAGAACCTATGGACATAGGGAGAGTATTACAAAACTCATCTGAAGGCTAGCCAGGGTTTCAGCCCTTTTAGCCCCCAAAGTTCGGTAATAAAATGGTTCTAGTTGGCCAATGCTAGATATTGTAGTCCCCTGGCATCCATGGGGGAATCTGTTCCAAGCTCCCATGTACCTGAAATAGCAGATAGTACCAAACCCATGTAAAGGGTAAAATGAAGTTTACCAGAACACAAGCACCAGGATACTGTGACAATTGATCTGATAACCTAGATGGCTACTTAGTGATAAACATGGGAGGGGCACTGTATACAGTACGGAGACACTGGTCAAAGTGATGATTCACTTTCTGGGTGAGATGAAATGGGATGGTGTGAGATTTCATTACACTTCTCGGAACAGTGAGGAATTTAAGAGTTGTTTGTTTCTGGAATTTTCCATTAAACATTTTTGGACTTCTGGTAGCAAAGACCATGGAAACTGAAACCATGGATAAGGGAGAACTATTGTACTTTATTATCTAAAATGACTTATTGCACAATGAAAAACAAAACCCAAAATGGAAAAACAATGGACTGAATCACAATTTTGATTCAGTGTTAGTTAAACTATAGTCAGTACTCTGTATCCATGGGTTCCACATTCATGGACTCAACCAATCATGGATCAAAAATATGTAACCAAAAAAAAAAAAAGAATAAAAATTAACAATACAACCATAAAAAATACAAATTTTTAAAACAATACAATCATTTACATAATGTTTATATTGTATTGGGTATTGTAAGTAATCTAGAGATGATTTAAAGTATATAGAAGGATGTGTGTAGGTTACCCCAGATATTATGCCAGTTTTATAAGGGACTTGGGCATCATTGGATTCCTGGTATCCTCTGGGGATCTGGAACCATTTCCCTGCAGATACTGAGGGACTACTCTACTCATTTGCTAATCTACCACTCATTAAGTTTTTATAAAGGTGATTATGAATTGAAATTTCTTAGTCTTAATTGCTAAAAGTTTGACATAAATTTTGTATTAGTGAGTATGTCGAAAGTGATATATAAATCAAAAACCACTTTCCTCCAGATGCCCAGGGTATTATTTAAGCTTGAGTTTTGACAGTATAGCTTAGAAACAAAGCTAGATCTACTTGGTCCCATGACTTCTCATCAATTATGTCACACATGGAGATGTATAATAACAGGTAGTTGCCTTTCTGAAACTAATGTGATTGTGTGATTTACATGAATCAGAATCATTGGTATGCTGAGCTTGGTTCTGGCCCCCCGCTACAGCAAGACATAGCTACACTTGGGTCATCAGGAGTGATATGGGGGAGGTGTGTGAAGGAGGGTCGGACGGGACACATACTACTCCATGACCAGGATGACATCATTCTTGGACTCAAAGGCATCATAGAGCTGAATGAGGTTGGCATGGTCCAGCTGGTTCATGACGCTGATCTCGTTCTTCACTTCCTCCTGAGAAGAGGCAAAGGGCACTTTAGTGTGGTCAGGACAGGAGAGAGGGAGACAGACACCTCCCACGGCCTTTACCTTGTCCTTTGAGCCTCTGGTCTTGATGATTTTGGCTGCCAGCTTCAGACCTGTTGCTGTCTCTTCACACTTGTAAACCTGGCCAAAACGCCCTCTGCCAAAGAAAAGGAAGCAGCAACATGAGACATTGTCATCACCGGGCCTGGCATTAGTCACTGGCAAGTGGACGGTGCACACTGACTCTGGGTATTTCTCTTTTTGAGTTTGACTGAGAGAACTTATGAATGCATCTACTGTATCCAATAATCTAGACAGTGTTTGTCAAACATGGTCTGTGGGTCATTTGCATCAGAATCCCCTGGCAAGTTGTTAAGAATGCAGGTTTCTGGCCCTACCCCAGAGGCAGGAGTCCCGGGTGAGTCTCCAGAATTTATCTGTTTGACACATTCCTAGGGGGATTCATATGCACCCTAAAATTTGAGAACCACCTTTATAGACAACACAGAATCTCTCTGAGTACATATGAATGTAATAAGGTGGGCCTTCTCAGTATCTGAACAATACAGCCTGTGGTCAGGTATATCGAATTATTTTTGGAAATTGCATATAAATAAATAAAATGTAATAACGAGATTGCCTATAATATTTATAATCAAAAATACATATTGCTTAGTTGCCTATGAGATTTTTGATAGTTTTGATTCCATGTAAACATAAAATAGCTTCTTATCTATACAATTACTTACAGAAATGCATACTCATGAACAATCTTTAAATTTAATTTGCTTGCTTTGATTTCTTATTTACTAAAATAAACTAGAACATGTGTCCTTGCTTGGTGCAATGACAGTTATCACAACGGGGAGTGAAGGAGGGCCTCCCCGACTTACATGGCGAACCTAAGGTGAGAACCTATGGCAGTTCTATGGGAGTTCAGAAACGTGGCACTGGACAGAACCAATGGCAGCCACCACATCCCATTCAACTCAACTACACACCCAGCGCAGAGGCAGGTGGACCTTGGAGAATGACTTTAGATTATCGTAGACATAGCTAAGTGGTGGCTTCAACTCCAGTCACTGTTCCAGATGCTGTCCCTACTAGAGCACATGAGCGCAGCCCCAGGCACCTATCATGTGACTGTTGATTAAAAACATGCTTTTTTCCTTTCATTAGCAATGACCCCCAGAAACTTCCAGCCCAACTGTGGTGCCCCATGGCTGTCTGACTTCCTGGTTATCTCAGCTCGCTAGCTCTCTTTCATGATTTATTCTGAAGGGCTTTGAATGCTGAGTCCACTTCCCAGAGTTCATGCTGGCCCACCCTACTGGTAACCTCCTGCTAACTGAACATGGGATCAGGGATGATAAATAGCTGAGTGGCCACAGGGCAGTAGAGGAACCCCCTGCAAAATTCAGGGGACTGCCGCTGCAGGCGGGTTTGGGGAATCCAGTGATCCCTGGTATGTTGGAATGCAACATCTCTACTGAAAATGACAGCTAAGTTGCTGCATTCTGAACCTCCTACAGCTGAAAAGGAGGCCAGTACTTGATGACATCTTTGCATTTTGAAGCCAACCTCCCACGTTCAATTATGTTCCTCTAACTTATTTGCTAAGTGAATTATGGCTGCCAGTTTTTGGTAAAGCCCAGAACAAGAGCTGACCATCCACTGGCCCAGACTGCAGTACAGCTGAGAAGACTCAGTGGTGCCCAAAGAGACAGGAAGTTTTAAAGGAGCCACTGACAGACTTCGACCAGAAAAACAGCACAAACCCTGGGAATTATTTCAAAGTTTCTTTTGCAAATAGCTATTTTCTGTTAGAGAAATAGTTGCTGGCTTGCCACGGAAGTCCCCGAAGACCAAAATCCCTCAGACTTTCATGGCACCAGTTCCTATGTAGAATTCCCATTTCTCCCTGTGACCATCCCCACCGTCTCCCAGGGCACTCTGTGTGACCAGTGAGCTGAGGAAGAAAAAGTTCAGGTGGCTCCCTGTGGTAGAGGACAGAGAAATACAAAATGGGAGGAAGAAGAAGGGATTTTACAAATACCAACTTCATCCTAATGACCAATTGCAAAAACCTATGCTACCGTAGCTATGTGTATTTCCCTTGTGTTGGGAAGTAAATTTTGCACATATGTGGGTAAATGTTCTGCTTTCTTCTTCCTGTTTTACATGGACAGGCAGATGATCGTAAGCTTCATAATTTAGGCTTTGAGTTACAAGATATCATAGGGGGATTGTGAATGAAGCAGAAGAGGAAAGAACGTCTGGCACCCCCAGCGTGAAGATGGTCCCTGATGGACTTTCCTCTTCCTTCTTTGGGGAGAGAGCGTCCATTTAGCTATCCCTCAGGTAAGTTCTTGGATGAGCAAAGCCATGGACCGAAACAGTAACAGTAACTAGTACAGGAACAATATAAATGGGCAACGATGATGCAATAATGATAACAGGGTTCAGCACATGCCACAAGAACTATGGCACTGACTCATTTCTGGGTTCTGTCTGCCTGTGTCCACGCCATGGCTGCTGGACCTTCTGGTGAGTCACATCAGGCTTTTCTCACTTTCAGACATTACAACATGGGAAGTAAAGCAGATAATAAACACAGAATGTCGTCACCACATCAACCTTTCTGGCATCGGTGACGATTTTCACTAATGGTTAAAATCTCCTAAAATGTTTGTTTATAACATTTCTGGTTCTCAGGCTGAGACCAGCAAACATTTATGAAGTCCCCAGGCTCTGTCTCTTTGGAAGTTCTCTTCTTTTGTTAAGAGTGAGTGTTACTTACCCTCCTAAAATTTCTGTTTGGCGGACTGTGTAGAGGCTGTTGACTGCTGCTTGTCTGGCTGTCACAATGCGATGGTCGAAGGGAGCTGGAGGAGCTGGGATGTCATCTAGAAGGTGAGAAGGAAAGAAGGGCTGTCTGTCAAGCAGTTCAGCCTCTTTATGGCGGCCAGCATTGTGCCTCATGGTAAAAATTTACTCCTTTAATACTAAAATACAATGAGCCATCTGTTTTATTCCAAATGACCTAGGAGTATAAATTTTCACTTTGGATTATGAGCTGTGACTCATGAAGGTGATGTCTGACATCTCAGAGAGTGACAGCGGGGACCACTCAACAATTGTTCAGACCCTCTTCAGACCACTTTCAGAAATGTCAAAACAGTCAAAACGCTCCAAACCCAGTATAATCCAAACAGGGAATCCTTCCAAGCCTGAGACCATTTTAATTCAAATAAGAGAAATCGTTTGATCCACTTTTTTAAATGTGCCACTGATATAATCCATTATTTTCATTAAAATGGAGAGAAAAAAAGAAAAATGAAACATTCCATGTCATTGAGATGTTTGATATTATATATTACTTTCCAAAATGTTTTAGACTTTATTTAAGACACATTTCAGGCCCAAAGATGAATTTTTCCTGGCTGGCTGGAAATAAAACACCCAATAAAACTAGGTAAGTGTGTATTCTATAGCTATCAAATTTCTCCCACTTTCCACCTTCCTTCTTAAGTGTTTAAATGCTAGTCCACATCAGTGTCAGTTCTAACACACATAATTACTTAGCAGTGTTTCTCCCAGTATTCTTCTGCTTTTCCATGACTACTACCATTAACATTTGCTAGCCATGAACCTGTTCATTCTCCATTGATCCATTTATTAAGCAGCTATTGCAGGCATACAATAAGGATACAAAGGGAGGTGAGTAGATAATAGCTTTGCTTTCATTTATATTTATCTAACATCTGTTTCTTGAGCACTTATCTTGTTCCAGGCACTCTGCCAAGTGTTACTTTTTTAAAATCCAGATAATATAAATCTCTCGGAATCTGATTTGATATGGACATTCATCTCTCATGCCATAAATATGCTGAAAAAATGAAGTCATGAGAGAATTCTTTTGGTAGCATCATTGCTTCAGATTTAAAAAGAAGAGGGGGTGAGTTAAACACACAAATGGCATCAATATGGCATTATGTCTCCTGCAGGCTGTTAGACTAAGTGAAATTTAGTTGGAAATGCTTGCTGGAAAAAGGTTAAAAAGCCTTTAAAGGCCAAAACAAAAGCCATTTCCTACCCAGTGGGGTCAGGAGATCTTGCTCTCCCAAGGTCTTCCTCCCAGCAGACTCCTGGGGTTTGCCCTGTGTGCTCCCCTGGGCTTGCCCGGCCTCCTGTGTCTTTCCACGCGTGTGCTCTTCACTTGTGCCCACTACATCTACTCTGCTCTTTTTGTTGTCCTCGTTGGTGAAGCACTCCTCTGTCACTCTGCGCTTACTGCTGCCAGAGGACACTGTTTGGTCAGCATTCTGGAAAATGGATTCTACTGCTGAATTTCCCAGGATTCGTGTTGTAGAAATGGCCTTTATGCTGCTGATACACCTGGAAAATAAAATCCTGTTGCAGCTCCCAAAGTTTTAAGGACAAAACTTTCAGGTGGTCAAAATTCATAGAACTAAAGCTTTCTTAAAATGGTGTTTTGATGAAGAGGATGGATGCTCCAAAACAGAGTTTCAGTGTTTGGGGATAAAAGGAAGCGCTATGCTTCCCCCGTCACATATATGGGTGTAGATAACCAGGATCCCAGAGGGTCTCCCCAGTGTTCTCACTGTGACCCCAAGTTATTCCACTGGCCCTTTCTAGAAGCAGTCATTTTATAAATACTCAACTAATTTGATTTTCATTTGTTTCACGTCCTTTCTTTATAGAAGAAATTATGATACTATGATAAAAGAAGCAATAACCTCTGAATATTAACAGCAGGGAGAATAAACCTTTACTGGTGGAAGAATTGACCTCATCTCCACTTCTCAGCAGCTTCTGACTTTACTAAGCACATTTTTGCAGTGATGGAGTTTCTTAGTAGTTATTAGTGTTTATGTTTAATTCTCAGGAAATTAAATTCCTCCAAGATTAGGTTTCAAATATATTATTTAAAAATGAAATAAGAATTATGTCTTAATTCCTAAAACAGACCACACAAGTATTTTGATGTTCTTTGTTCCAAACGGATACCATGGTTTGTCATAACTTTGAGTACTTAATTTTAATTACATAATTATCTTAATTTATATGTGAAACTTTGCAGTTGAGAAAGAAAGTCAATAATCTGCTTCTTACCCAATTCTTACAATATGGAGAAAATAGCCAATTTTTCATGTATGATGGAACAGGTAAACTTTTTAGATTCAGATTTTTCACTTACAGATTAATTTAATCATCATTTAATTCTTGGCTTTAGAAGGGATGTGCTCAATATTGTTTAAAAAAAAAAAGTTTTACTTAATCTTTTAAAAATACTGATTCCTGTGAGCATGATTAATCATCATCTTCGTCCACCCGTGGGTAGAAAACAATTAAATGCCTAAAAATATAACAGGCAAGAAAAAAAATAATAGCAAGAAAATGTGGACATGAAAAATCGACACAAGCCAGGAAGTTGGGTTCTAAATCACTGCTTTAAAAACTCTCTTTATTTATCCTTTTAATATGGCCTTAAATTGTAGTAGCACATAGATCTATGAAAGCACTGATTGTGGTTCTGTAAGGCTGTAACCCTACCTTTCGTGGGTTTGGTCACCATTAGTTTTATCAGCACATTGCTTTGTATGTGGACATCTGTCCATCACTGTCTCCTCTGCAGTTTCTAATCTTCCTTTTTTCTCAGCTTCTCTTCCACTAGTATCTTCCTTAGAATGAAGCACATTTTTCTCTTCTTTGAACACTGGATATTTGTTTTGGTCCGCAGGGGCTTGTGTATCATCTCCAGCACTATCATTTTCTTGTCTGTTCGGGCTCTCTGTGCGTGCAATGTCTTTTCCCTCAGTGTTCCCGGAATTTTGTGGAGCAAAATCTACTTCATCTTGTCTTTCTGTATGAAAAATGGCAAAACTTTTCTCTACTAGAGAGGCGTTGATCTCAGCATTTTTCTTGTTGAGTTTATGAACATTTTCTGTCTCAGAGAAGAGTTGGTTCTTCTGGGTAGATCTCTCTAGAAGCCACCATAGGACACAAAATATTTTAATGGAGGATGCAAGTTATCAATATACTTCTGGCTCCATATAATGGCATCTGTATTCACATTTCTTTTTATTGGCAGATAGAAACTTTTAAAAGCAAAGTGGAAGGAAATATGACTAATTGACTGACAATTGGCTTCCAACAGATGTTTTTGTTTATAGCAGGGTAGGACCCAAAGCCAACCAAATACAGGTATTCAAACAAATAGCGCTTTTCCTTACACAGAGCTTTATGAAAGTGTAACTTCCTCTGAATAAGAATAACAGCAACAGAACTTTTATAACAGAACTCTCTTTATCTGCAATAATCTAGTATTCTAAAGATGTTACCTGTGAGGGCTGATGTCCTTTTGCCTTTGACCGGTACCCTTTCGGTCAAGCCAGAATTTGACCACAGCTTCTCCTTAGCCTGTGGATACACAATTAGGTAACTGAGGTTACATACTACACCTGGGCTTTTCAACCTCAGCACTCCCGACACTCAGGACTAGACAATTCTTTGTTGTAGGGAACGTCATGAGCATGATGGGATGTGAAGGCGCATCACTAGCCTCCATCCACCAGATGCCAGCAGCACCTTCCCTCCCAGTTGTAAGGAAGCCAAAGTCTCCAGACAGCTAAATGTCTCCTGGGGAGGCAAAATCATCTACTATATTTTATTGTCCAAACATAGAAAAACACACACAAATTGATAATAATGTAGAGGGAAGAACAGTCTTAATTAAAGACTACAGAATCTGAAATGAACTCACTATTTTCAAAGGAATTCTGTAAAACTCTATCATTGTTTGTAGAAGAAGGCCCACCTTCATGAATAGATTAAAGCATATTGATAATGTGTATGTCACCCTTGACCTCTGTTTAAGTCGTCTTGATATGGTTCACATATGAATCAAATAAAAACGAGAGGATAACTGTGAATGGCCTCTGTAAACCAGAAAGTAGGAGATGAAAGTAAGCTTTATAAAAGGAGCTTTTACATTGCTTAGAACAGATGGCCCTTTTCCTAAGTAGATAAACATTCTTCTCACAAGCCTGGATTCTCTGAATTAGTTTAGCAAACCCTTCACTAATGTATACCATATAAAAGGTAAACATTAGCCTAATCCACCTAAATTATCACAAATTCTAAAGTTATGCATTATAAATTAATGAAATTGTGTGGCTGTCTAGAGAATCAGTCTTTTTTTTTCTCCCTCCTTTGAAACAGAACAGTGTGCCTTAGGGTGATATGCAAACCTGAAACACCAAGTAAGTGCCGAGCATGGATACAAGACAAACTGCAAATGCGCTTTTAAACAACTCAGAGGGCAGTTCCACGGTTCTGAGTATTTCCATTTTTCAGATAGGGGCCTCAGAACACAGAGGCATGTTTAGCAAATCTGTGGAAAAAGGTTAGACTTTAGAACTTCAGAGTTTCTCTTTTAAGTGGAAGTGCAGAGCGGGTATTTGCATACTTTTCCCTCTGCAGGGAAGATGGCCTTCATTGTCCTCAGACAAGGCTGGGTGCTACCTCCTCTGTGCTGGCACAGAGCTCCGCAGGTGCTCCCACCCCTGGGGTCCCTTCCCACCCTTAGTTGAACTTTCTTTCCTGTCAAATTTCCCACTAGACTGTGGGCTTCTAATGGGCAAAATGGCTGGTTCATCTTTTACTCCCTGGTGCTGACCCTAGAGATCGGAGCACAGTGACAGTGATGGTGGTGGTGGGGATGAGAGTATACTGAGCACAGACTGTGTACCAGGCTCTACTCTAAGCACTTTACATTATTAACTCAGTTGCTCCTCCTAACAACCCCTTAGGATAAATTCTATTAACCCTGTCTTATAAATGAAGTTGGGTAGTTTCCCAATTATAAAGTTTGGAAATGGTAGAGCCAAGATTCTAATGAAGCTGTGCTCCTAACTATACTGTACTGTCTCTCTGGGGGAAAAAAAGTATTATAGCCAAGTCGCATTGTTAATATTGATACCATGGGAGATAAGAAAGAAGATTAAGAAAGAAGGGCAGGCTCAGTGCCCATAGCACTGTGGTTACAATGCCAGCCACATACACCGAGGCTGGCGGGTTTGAACCCAGCCTGGGCCAGCTAAACAACAAAGGCAACTACAACAAAGACAACTGCAACAAAAAATAGCTGGGCACTGTGGACGGCACCTGTAGTTCCAGCTACTTGGGAGGCTGAGGCAAGAGAATCACTTAAGCCCAAGGGTTTGAGGTTGCTGTGAGCTGTGACACCAAGGCACTCTACCCAAAGCAAAACAGTGAGACTCTGTCTCAAAAAAAAAAAAAAAAAAAAAGGAATTATGTGGAAGAGAGGCAAAAGAAAAACAAAGAGTACATATATCCACATTACTCAAATGAGACAATTTAGCTAATTGTGCTTAATCTGTTTTGTAACTGTCTTTCAATTCTTCCCTTTTGAAATGACAATGGTAGGTGCAGCCATAAGCATTGTGCTTCTGGATTTAGTAAGTGTGAACACAACAGTAAAAGCATATGTGGCCTTAATAATGAAAATGGATGTGATTCAGACAATTTTAGTCCATCAAAATATGTAAAATTGATCAATGTAACCTAAAAATGTTTACTGTTATATTAATTTTAAATATAAAAGACAAACAAACAAAAAATATGTAAAATGGAGAATTTGGTTGTAGAACACCATGAAGCACAAATCAATTGATGTTTGCCTCTAAAGATGTCTGAGCATCAGGGAGTACGTGTTCACATGCTGGGCCAGCATTCCTGGGTACTTGAGTTTGACTTGACCACAGGAGAAGCTGTTGGTCCTGAAGAACGGAAGAAACCAGCTTCCAAATGGGGCTGTTTTTTTTCTTTTGATAATTATTTATCACACATGTTCTACCATTTAAATAATGTACTGAGGTGTTTATTCCTTGCCAAAGGCCATTATAGTTTCATTTCCCTATGTAACACTGACATCTAGAGGAACTTTGAACTGAAGAGTTTCCAATAAACCAAAGCTGAATTTCTCCTTTTCTTTCCCAGATAGCAACCTCGAGAACTTCAATATAAAGGAAGTGTTTTTACTTTGCATTTCCAAGTTTTGTGTAGAAGATGATGAAAAGGAAACATAAGTCTGTAGATACATCTTGTTTGTTGTCAAAAATACAAGTTTTTTACTGGTTCAAGAGGACAGGGCTAATGCTACTAAGCTTGAAGTCACTGAAACAATTCTGATCATTCCCAATTAATGGGATGAAAAGCACACTGGGGGTATGTTCCTCTAATGAATTCACCATGACAGCTGAGATGAATCTAAGGCCCTCTTTTCATTCATATGCACTAGTTTATTCATTCACTTAAGAAATATTTATATTTTGGCATATGGTTTACTTTGTAACTATTTACCAATTCCTTCTGTAATGACTTATTAGTGGATTTAGGATGACATTGGGAAGAAAGGCAACATGGCCCAGATGGCCAAGTATTCAAAACACAGACCAGCTCTCTTCACTGGTTTCCTAGACTGGTCTCCTAAGTGGGGTGTAAGTACCCAAGGAGTGCCCACGGTATGCCTGAGGGGAGTATGACAGAAACATCAGAACTCATTTTTATTTATTCCATTTCTTGTGCATTAAATGTCTGTGCAATCCCGAATTGATATGTTGAAATCCTAATCCTCAAAGTGATGGTCTTGGGAGTTGAGGTGATTAGGTCATGAAAGTGAATCCTCATAACTGGGTTTGTTCCCCTGATAAGAACAGATATGATACTGTTAGGTGTACACTAAAGTAGAAAAATACCAGTTAACTCCTGGTAAATTCTTGGGCTGCAAGCCCTCAACAAAATGGATTAAGTTTGGTTCACTCTTAAGATAGATGGGAAAGTACTCACTAAATTCTTGCTTGACCAAATCCTGGGCCTGGGAAACAAATTGACTACCCCCAGACTGACCTTTAAACAATGCCAAGTGGAGAGACTACTGAGACAAAGAAGTATGGAGGAAAAGTACTGAAACTAAAATGTATAGGAAAATATTAAAACAAAGAATGTATGCCATATGGCTAACTAACTGCAAAATTCTGCTTCTGTACAATGCTTACCTGCAGCCCCCCCCCCCCAAATGTACCTGGACAACTTGCATGCCAACCAGGATGCAAACAAGCCTTAAAAACCTGATTCCGTAAGCACTCAGGGCTGCTCTCAGAAACCCCATGTTGGGACACTGAGGCAGTCACCATCTGGCTTTTTAATAAAAGGACTCTGCTGTAAATTTGGGTTGTTTGGCAATGTGGTCTTTGTGGAACATCTTGGCACTACAATACCTAGTGGATCCTGCCAGTAAAAAAAATAATAATAAATAAATAAATAAATAAAATAAGAACAGACATGAGCTTGTGCTCACTCTTTAAAATGAACAGGCAGCCAGCTTCCAGCACCCATGATCTGGGATTTTCCAGCCTCCAAATTGTGAGAAATAAATGTTTGTTGTTTAAGCCATGCAATCTACAATAATTTGCCATAGCCGTTAGAACCAAGAAAGCAATCTTATAAATGTTGTATTTTATATATGTTTTGAAATATATATTAATACAATTGGATACATATATGTAAGTATTTTTGATGTATTAAATATTATCTACAAAAAATAAATATATCATACTGGTCATCAATGTATATAATTTATAAGTATATATACTGGGGCATGCTTAAAAATATTTCACTTATAGCAGAGCAAAATCAAAACAGTAGGGAGACTGTTTTCCTAAATAACACTATTTCTCACATTCTGATTTTCTGAAATATGTTTTGGAGAAGGTTTAAGGGCAAGTACACAATTAGAACTATCATTGCAATTCTTATAAACTCTTTTCCTCCTGTAAAGTACTGCTTCCTTCCTGTAAAGTACTGCTTTCTTCCTAAAAAGTACTCTCCTTCCTATAAAGTACTGCTTCCTTCCTATAAAGTACTTTCCTTCCTGTAAAGTATTTCTAAAAGGTCAGGATTCATTGCTCAAATGCCAATTTTGGCTATGTAGCCAATTGAAAGTAAGCACTTCATACTCTTCTCTCTGTTAGCAGAGACACATAATGACATAGGACGCAGACCTGGACAGGAGGCAGCTTCAGCCCACAGGTGTGCGCCCAACTCCCTACACATGAGCTCACTCTTGCCCGTATACTATAGGCCTGTCTCAGTGCTACATTAACACTTTACATTTCCTGAAAGTAGAATAACGAAGGGGAAATTAATTCAGTTGGACAAAGCCCCCTCTTATTCCCATTGAATAAAAATCAATTTTAAAAAATATCAATCCTGATGTGGAATTAACCTGAAAATAACAGAAAGGCTAAGCTAGTGGGACCTTCTCTGGACCTCAGCAATGCTGTGATCACTTTCTGTGCTACTGTACTGTTGTTTGGCATGTCTGCCTGCCCGCTGATATAGAAAGCCTTCTCTATACCTTTGTTTCCCTGGCACCAAACAAGGGGCTAGGGCTCTAAAAGTGCTTGGTCTGATGAAGCCATGTGGGATGAAGGAAAGAAGAAGTGCTTTCAGGAATGATGCTCCTCTCATCGTGAGAATGCACTGTTAGCAGGCTCCATCACTGAAAAGCCAGGCTGTGGCTACCCTGGGGACCATCTCAGAGGCATCCTGCCACTGATTCTTATATCCATAGCCCTGTGTTTATGTAACTGACACTAAGTGATACCCACAGCCTGCATTTTGGGATTACAGTTGACACAGAAAATCGTGTTCATAACATCACATATGGGGCATGAGTAGATTGCATATCTGCCAACAGCTTTTTGCATTATTGCCTGTGAAGATGCTGAGAGGAACACATATTGCTCATCTCATCCTAAGGCCTAGAAGTATCCGGAAAAAATTATAAAAAGTTTATAATGACTTTGTTAAACTTTGATTAGGCTCCTAATGGGGAAGAGAAAAATAAAGCCTAAAACAATATATGGTGCCCTAAAATTATGGTGCCCTTAAAGTTGCCGTGCATAGAGAAAATGGGAAACTGAAGCAAAATATACCTTTATTTACAAAATATTCATTACAAAATTTTACAAAATATTCTCTGTGTTGGCTTCCTATTTGTAAAATTTTATAATGAATATTTGGAGCCAGATGTGATGGTTCCTACCTGTAATCCTAGCACTCTGGGAGACTGAGGAGGGTGAATTGCCTGAGCTCAGGAGTTCAAAGACCAGCCTGAGCAAGAGCAAGACCCCATCTCTAAAAAATAGCTGAGCATTGTGATGGGCACCTGTAGTCCCAGTTACCAGGGAGCCTAAGGCAACAGAATCTCTTTGAGCCCAAGAGTTTGAGGTTGCTGTGAGCTATGAGACCACAGCACTCTACCGAGGGCAATAAAATGAGACTCTGTCTCAAAAAAAAAAAAATACATGTAGCCACATTTTCACATTTTCCCTATGCATAGTAACTTTAGGAGCAACTTTTGGGACATTGTGTACAAAGAAAGGAATTTTCAAAAGAAATACTAAAACTACATGTCCCTGACTGAGCATAGAAGATAGTTTTAGAAGCTGCTTGTAAAAGCAAATCTATTGTCTTCATCCTCAGCACACACTTCAATTCTCTGAGCATTAAGTAAGAAAACACTCTGTGGTCTTGGGCTAACTGAGTATACCAATTCTGTGTCAGCATGTGTAAGGCAGGGCAGGATCTAACTGACCAATTCCAGAAAGGGGAAGTGTTTGCCTTGACCTCAGAAAAAAGTACGTGCCTCCTCCTGGGCTGCTGATGGTATCCAGCAAAATTAAACAATTACCTGGGAAGATAAGCCTGCCCGGAAAATGAAAGCCTTCGAGGGTTCTCCACAGATATGTTCACAGTGCTTCAATCAGAAACCAAGTAAATAGTTCATGATAGAGATCAAGAAAAGCCCTGAGGGTGGCGCCTGTGGCTCAAGGAGTAGGGTGCCGGCCCCATACATAGGAGGTGGTGGGTTCAAACCCTGGGCCCAGCCAAAAAAATGGCCAAAAAAAAAAAAAGGGCCTGAAATTGAAAGCCTAATTGTACCATCTGTCAAGTGAAGATTCATCAATACATAATTTTATTATAATACGTATCCAGTAGTACCATAAGAATGTATGCCATATTTAACAGCCTCGTCTAGCAAGACCCAGTAGAGCCCAGTACTGGTCAAGTGTACTTTATTTGGATATTCCTTAATGACGACAGACTTTTTAAATTTAAATACACTGCCAAGTTTTTTTTTTAATCCTGACAACCTTCTTATATTACAGCAAAGACCCTGAGAGTGATCATCCTGAGGAAGTTTGTGGAGATGGGTGACTGAGTTTGACTGTAAGAGGACAGAGACACAGAACAGGTAGCAGACCCCTAATGCCTGCCCTGACACCGTCAGGACCCAGGCAACGGACCACAGCTACAAAATATTATAAATATGTGTTCTCTTCCGTTGTTCTATCTAGGATATCATCTATTTTTAAAAAACCAGTTAAAGCAATTAGAAATCTTTACCTAAATGTGCAGCTACCTTGGGGACTTCACACTAGAGACTGTTTCCCCTGCCCTGCACTCTGTGGGGAGCAGACCCACGGCACCTTCTAACAGACTTGTATTTTCTTACTTCCTTCCCACTGCCACCTGACCTGTCCTCCCCAAACAAAAAATGCTGAGCCTTCCTGCTGGTCACTGCTTTTTGCAGCCTGTCCCCTCCCCTGCTTAAGCTGCCTGCATGGGGGCTGCGTCTGCAGCTGCTGCTACACCATCTCCCCCCTTCCCCCATCCCCTTCAAACTCACCTTTGCTCTAACTCGTGGTTCTCAGCCACCTGGGTAATGTTTTAAGCTATGGATGCCTGGATCCTCCCACTACACATTCTGATAAAATTGGTCCTGGGTGGGGCCAGGACACTGGTATTTTTTAATCCCGCTCACACCCCAGCAACTGGGATGTACTGCAGGGGTTGGAAGGGGCTTCCTCTCCTGGCTCTGGTCACTTGGTACTTTTTTCCAAGTCCTTCCTTGCACCCAGGCTCCCTCTGGCCACATCAGAATCTTGTTCCTCCCACCCCAAAGCAAACCCTTGTCTCCCCCTTATCCCTACCCAGGGATAGGTGTGTGGAAATGGGGCTAAGCTAGACTGCCCTGGAGGCCACAGAACCTCCCCTCCAAAAATGATTTACGGAGCATCCAGAGAGGGCAGCAAATAAAAATAAAATGTTCCCACCTATGCCTCTGGTCCTCTAACTGAAACCTGTCTGCTTGCTTCTTGGCCAAAATGTAATAACTGAAAGTGATTTAAGTCCTCTGCTAAAATGGAGGTGAGCAGAAGAGAGAAGAGGACTCAGGCTGAGGTGTGGAAACACGACTTTACAGGGTATTTAGCATTATTTATGCACAAGGTCTGCCTGAAAACCACAAATCATGGCCTGCTTTTGTCTTCTGGGGATTCTATCACCAAAATAGCCCCTAAGCATTTCAGAAACTATTCAGTGTGGCTGAGAGTAATGGCTCAGGCCTATAATCCTGGCACTCTGGGGACACCTAGGAGGGAAGATTGCTTGAGCTCAGGATTTTGAGACCAGCCTGAGCAAGAGTGAGATCCCATCTCTACTAAAAACACTGAAATTAGCAGGGCATCATGCTGTACATCTATAGTCCCAGCTACTTGGGACGCTGAGGCTGGAGGATCGTTTGAGGTTGCAGTTAGCTATGATGATGCCAACTGCACCCCACTGAGGTGACAGAGCAAGACTTTGTCTCAAAAACAAACAAAACAGACAAAAAAACAAAACAAAACAAAAAACACTGTGATAAGCCTCCTAAGAAACTATGAGCATCAGTACATGTGTGTTAACCAGATTCAAATGGAATTACTGCCCCTTGTGCTCATTTGACTAAAATGAATCTTACTTAGTAAAATTCCTCTTGATACTACACAAGATCAAGGCTTGGAATGTTTTCATATGAAGTTTACAGTGTTTTTTCATCACCCAATAAAACTCTTTGATTTCTTACTGCGGCAGACAGTTTTAAGAGTTTCATTTCACATGGTGTTCTCAATATGCTTTTTTATTTTTATTTTAGGTTCTTTTTTATCACTCCATCTCTTGTCCCCTGCTCTGAGTATAAGTTCAGTTCAGCCTCTCCTGGCAGACCGGCTCCTGATGCTGGGCACATGCTGGCAGAGGCTCTCCACTCTTTCCTAAGGTGAGGTAACGTGTGGTCCTGTGCGTTGCAGAGACATTCAGAGATCTGAGCTTCAGCTCACTTAACAAAGTATTTAACCTCCTCGTGGTTTACCTCTCTGCCTCTTCCCCTGCACAGGATATTCTGTGAGCACACTGCAAAGCAGAGTGGCTTTAAAACAGCTACTCTGGCCAGGTACAGTGGTTCATGCTGTGATCCCAGCACTTTGGGAGGTTAAGGTAGGAAGATTACTTGAGGCCAGGAGTTTGAGACTAGCCTGGGCAACATAGTCATATGCCATCTCTACAAAAAGTAAAAGAATTAGCTGATCATGGTGGCAGGTGCCTGTAATCCCAGCTGCTCTAGAGGCTGAAGTGGGAGGATTGCTTGAGCCTAGGAGTTAAAGGCTGATGCCACTGCATTCTAGCTTTGACACAGAGCAAGACTCTGTCTTTAAAAAATAAAGAGACAAAGAGAGAGAGGCTACTTCTGAAAAGCAATGAGAAGCTATAAGCCTCTTAAAAATGTCTTTGAGGCTTGGCGCCTGCAGCACAGTGGTTATGGCTCCAGCCACATACACTGAAGGTAGTGGGTTCGAATCTGACCCAGGCTGGCTAAACAACAATGACAACTGCAACAAAAAATAACTGGGTGTTGTGATTGGGCACCTGTAGTCCCAGCTATTTGGTAGGCTGAGGCAAGAAAATCACTTCAGTCCAAGAGTTTGAGGTTGCTGTGAGCTGTGATGCCACAGCACTCTACCGAAGATGATATAGTGAGACTCTGTCTCAAAAAAAATTTTTTTTAAATGTCTTTGATTTGCAAAATGTAGTAAAACTCTGTAGATAAAAACTAATCAGTTATGCCTACCCCTAGACATTTTTGTTGCCTGATCCCTTCTATTCAAAGTGGATCATGGACCAGCAGCGGTAGCATCATCTTGGACTTCATTAGAAATGCAGAATTTCAGCCTCTCTTCACAATCTGCCCAGTCAGATCTTAACCAATCCCTGGGTGGTACCTATGTACTTTAAGTTCTCAGAAGTATTGACCTAGAAGATATACATAATAATCTGGTGTGAGAAGGATTTCACCAAATATTTGTCACAGCCTTGCACATCTATTTACATGTTGGCTCCCTCCACAAAGGATCTGGAGATCTAACCTCAGACCTGGGTTAGTTAGCTCAGCGGGAAGAAGTAAGAAGGGGGGAGGAGTCAGGACAGCACCCCGCCAGTCTGCCGGTCTGCATGCTCGCTGGCGCTGGCAGTGAGAGAGGCAATCAGTGGAGACCGGGGTAGAACACCAGTGAGTGACTTACTCAGACTGTCTGCGGTCCAACACTGACCCAGGAGCTCCGAGAAGAGAAGGCAGGACCAAGTGTCTCTCCCTAGTAATCATTTCCCCCAATCCCTAGGGTAAACAGATCACCCAAGCTCAGGCCTCAGAGAAAAGCAGTGGTAAGGTGCAACTATACAATGAAAACGAAGCCAGTGGTGGGCTCTAGAGAGTTAGGAATATAGTCTAATGGGCCCCCCAAAGCAAAGAATACAGTGAGGATTAATACAAGTCTTGTCACTTAATTACTGTAAACGTGACTACCAACTTTAAAGGGAATCAAAGTAATTTTTTGGGCCTAGTTCCTACAAATCAAAAATGGAGAGGCCAGCAGAGAGAGGGAAGGATGGGGAAAGAGGAGATGTTGATCAAAGGGTACAAAGTCTCGGTTAGACAGAGGAAGTCATTTTGGTGGGGTGCTGTACTGCATGGTGACCACAGTTGTTAATAACAGATTATATATTTCAAAATAGCTGAAAGAATAGATTTTTTAATGTTCTCACCACCCCAAAATGTTACCTTGGTGAAGTGATGAGTATGTTAATTAGCTTGACTGACTCTTTCTACAGTGTATACATAGGTTCAAAACATCATATCATACCCCGTACATAAACACAGTTAATATTTGTCAATTAAAAATAAATTAATGAAAAAATGTAAGTACCCAGATAGTACATACCCTCCAACACCCTTTAGAGGTCTGTATTTTACTCCTGAGGTACTTTTAAACCCTGTAGTTATGGAGAACATGAACATCTTACTGAACTCCTCATGGGTTCATCTCGCTGTCTTCTGTTCTATCGGGAATATGCAGGGGAATATTCAGCTGTCACACTGGAACTGCACCCATTATTAAACTATGAAAATACTTCCCATAACGACTGGTAAACAGGGATGTCCCAAGACCTCCAGGGGTCCCCTCCCACCTCCTGTCCTTGCTCCCTGCTCCACCTCAGGACCCTCATGAGACCAGCCACTAAAGGGTCAGGCCCGCTGACAGGTGAGCAACTGCGCACGCCCAAATACCACACAGAGTCCTGACCAGGGAGCTTGACTATAATATGTAAGCAGGTGGTCACGGCAATAAGCTGCTGGCCATGAACCTTTCAATATTTAAATAAAAGCTTTCTATTATATTTATGCAATCCCTGCCAGTTAATTATTAGTAGGAAATTGAGAAGTATGCTTTGAAAGTCAAGGAGAGAGCCATGGAGCATGAGTGAGGGGGAGGGACCTCTGCCCACCATAGACTCTGGGCTGGTGGTCCTGAAATTTATAAAGTTCCTTCCCCAGAGATTCTTTTTTTTTTTTTTTTCAAGTTCCCCAGAGATTCTTAATCTGTAGGTCTGGCTTAGAGTTCAAGAACAATTTTCACAAGCTCTTTAGTGATTCTGATTTAAGTGGGCGAGTGACCATACATTGAGAAATTGCGTGGAATTCCAACTCACGATTCAAGACTCAGTTGAAGGAAGTTTCCCTTTGTGAATTCTTTCTTGAAATACTCCCTTCCTCGGTGAAAAAGGAGTCAACCTTTCCTCTGCCTTTAGTGGCCCTGCATTGGCACGTATTTACCATACTGTGTTGAGTTATTTGTTCACATGTCTCACCCCACCCAGGCATCTCAGTACCTCTAGCTTGTGGCAGATGCTGAGTGAGTGATTCATTCAGGGCTAAGCAAATCAAGGGTGAGAGGGGACGGATTCCAGGTGATATTTATTGAAATCTCAACCACCTCTTACCTTCTCCTCAAGGGCTGCCATAACATGCCCTTTAGTATATCCCCCTCGACATCAAGCTTTGCTGTCCTGTCCTAGACTCCTGCAGTATCCACAACTTCCCGCTTTCATGTAGGGCAATTTGTTGTCCTGCACCCCTAGGAAAAACTAGACTTTTCAGGCCTTCGTAGGAACGCAAATGTTTGTGTCACCAATATCATCAGAACTTTTATCTTCACTGTGGTTTTTGAAGTAATTTACCATTTGACCCCTTTCTCTCAATTAGACTTAATGAAAGTCATAACATACAAACATTCATTTGTTTAACGTGTACATGTATATATTTAAGAACTACTCATACTTGCCCCTTGACAGTCACTCCTTCAACCCATTTAACACAATAGCACAGAAAGATACTTCATGAATTCTTGAATAATGGGAAATAAGAAGAGATCAGAGTTAAATATTGTTGCTACCACATTTTTACTTTATTATGACTCTGGAACCTAATTTTGCCAGAAGGCAAGGGCAAGCAGTAGCAATTTCCTTTGAAATGTTGAATTAAACTTCTTTGTATATCACCCAGCCCAACACCAAATCAGGTGCTAAATGTATATCTTTACATTCTACCAGTCCCATCCTTTACAAGATTTCTAATGGGATTTAAATAGTCTAAGTACGCATTCAATTCATCACTCTAATGTCCCTTCAGCGCCAAAGGTCTGTGAACCCACAGAAACCAGAGGAAAACTTGGCACAGGTCAGTTGCCCACTCAAACGCTTTACGTGACTCCCAGGAACCACTTCTTGGGTATTTTTCCAAGTATCTTCACCCTTGGAATCTGTCTTCTATGGTGATTGTGATTTAGTAGTAACCAGATTCCTAAGTAATCTTGTCTTTACAGCAGATCACGAAAGGAAGTAGTGTGCTTGTCCAGTTAACTGAGTGCTATTTACTTATTTGTTTGTTTCAGTATTTTTAGTTCTTCCTCATTTCTCACCAGGGAATGACTTTGCCTGGGTTGTTAAGTTCTTTCCACTTCAGTGGGAACTGTTGACATGAAGATTTCTACTAGAAACTTTGTCAACAAAATTTCCCATTCCCCTTTCTAGGAAGGGAAAGGATGGGGGTGTGATGGGAGTAGCCTTAGGATTTTTCTAACGTTTCCTCTCAAACATTTCTTGGAGGTGTTTATAGGTGCTGCTTGAGGGGGTTAAGACAAGTCTCTCCAATGCCTTTTCAAATTGGAGGTCTCAATTCAGCCATAGCAGGGAGCCTGTCCTCCCCACTTAAGCAAGGAGCTTTATTTGCTGATTCAAAAAAGAATCACAAGCTCTTAATCTTCAAAACAAGACATCACCATTTTAATGAACAAAACTGTGACACTTTTTGCTATTGAAATCAACGATTTATTTTCCATGTTGGCTGAAGTCAGAACAAAAAGAAATCTGGATCAGCTTAGATTTAACATCACGGATTTAAATTTGATAATAGAAGGAAATCAGGATAACGGAAGGAGCGTGCCTCCCCATCCATGGAGTTGGAAGCATAACTGTTTTGCATTTTCAACCACTGAATTTACCACAAAAGAACTATAAGGGCTCAAAAGAAGACAAAGCAAGGAAAAACTTCTCAAATCATATCCACTTGAATTTGGAAAACAACTTAAAGAGTGCATAGCATGATCAGCCCTACTAGAGATGAGGAAATGAAATTCTACACAATTTCACCTGATTATAGGAGTTTAAATGATGTTTTCGTTTTTTGAGACAGAGTTGCATCTGTTGCCCTTCACAGAGTACTGTGACATCACAGCTCACAGCAACCTCTAGCTCTTGGGCTTAGGCAATTCTCTTGCCTCAGCCTCCCAAGTAGCTGGGACTACAGCACCTGCCACAATGCCCAGCTGTTTTTTGTTGCAGTGTGGCCAGGGATGGGTTCAAACCCACCACCGTCAGTATATGGGTCTGGCGCCCTACTCACTGAGCCACAGGCACCACCTGGAGATTTTAATAATGTTTAAAACGTTTCTGCCAAAAGGAATGAGTGTTGATAACACTGGTGATCTTTTCCGCACACCTTCATCCTGAGAAATATCAAGCGACATTGCAGTTTATGATCTGTCTCTATTTTCTCTCGTTAGACACCCAACCACCACAGGGCATTTTTCAAATGCACACACGGTGCCCGACATTCACAGCCAGCAGTACCTCATTAATCAGGTAAACTCTAAAGTGACTATTTTTGTTCACAGGAGGAAAAAAAAACCTACAAAAGAACAGAGGAAATTTTTGGAGACGATGGCTAACTTAGCACCTTGATAGTTGTCCTGGCATCCCAGGTCCACGCATATGTCCAAACTCATCAGCATGAATACATTCAATACATGTAATTTTTGTATATCAATTAAACCCCAATAAAGCTTTTTTGGAAAAAAGACATAATAATAAACAGGGTTAAGAAAACGATAGGAGCACCTGTGCTAAGTATCTGCCCAGAAACTTGAGCCTTAGGCTAGACAGCGCCCGGGAGCGAGAAGGGGCCGGCCCTGCAGAATTCTCCCTGGGAAGAGGGCGAGCAGACCCACACGGGGCATTATAGGCATTTCCAGAGGAAGCGAACAGCAGCGCAGACTCGCTCCTCTTCTTTCATGGAGACATTTGCGGAACTGCACCCAGAGCAGCAATAAATAAATAAATGCTTACAATGAGGTGACAGCTGGCCTCTGCTGCAGACACACCCCAGCGCAGATGGAAAGTTCACTCGTGGTATTCCAAGAACAGAATTAAAGTCTGTTTTCAGTTAGAAGCCTCATATAAAACTGTGCCCCATCTGTGTTTACTACATGCAGCTGTGCCTTACTGAAACGGCTTAATGAACTTTTTCTCCTTTGTGAACGTTGACGAAGGCACAAAGGTAACAACCAGCTACCAGCATGAGGCAAAATGCTCTGTGTTTTCTCCTCCTGTCAGCTGAGCCGCACTGATACTTCGTACTCATGTCCTAAGCTGTCTCATCAAATTTCAGAAAAGAAATCTGAAGTGTGAAATAAGAAACTGCTAAAAAAAAAAAAAAAAAAAAAGAAGCGTAAAATTTCCCAGCAATTCTGGAAATATCTAATAATAAACATTTATAAAAATTAAGACCATAATATAAATATAAAATAATAAAAAATTTAACAAAACAAATATTAAGTGTGAAAAAAGAAACTTCTAAAAAAAAAAAAAAAAAAAAGAAGCGTAACATTTCCCAGCTATTCTGGTCATATCTCATTATTCTCATGTATTAAAATTTAGACCATAGTATAAATATACTTGAATTTCACATTTAATGAGATCAGTTCAATTTGGCATTTAACAATCACTGTAAAATTTTTCATTTTGATTTAATTCAGCTATATAGCAATATATTTTCAAACTGATCTCATTATCGGTGGAGCTCATTTACACAAATACAGAACTTACTGTACTGACATCAGTCAAATGTGCACACGAAAAGTTCTTCACGTGCTATTACTTGGCTGTAGTTGATTTTCTATTCACCCCCACAAAATTAATCATACTGGCATGAACTGTTTCTAAGAGGGAGGTGTTATTTAAAAATAAGCAAGCTACTTTCCAGGTAGATGATATAAAAAGTGTTCAGCCCATTTTATGAGTTCTGTTTTACTTTTAGTTAGAATCACCTTGAAATTTTTCTCCATTAAAAGTTGTGACAATAAATATCAAAGTCAAATATGGTTTTTCTTTTGAATTTTAAAGAAAAATTAACTAAATAAGGATTATAACTCCTATGAATACCCACATTCTATAAAATGAGGGCTACAGCTACAAAAGAATTCCCAACTTCAAATCCTAAAATCTGTATTTTTTCCAAGTGATTAAATAACTAAGACTGTTTTTTATAAAATATGAAGATATATTTTTGGTGAAATATATATGCATCATCTTTTTATTAAAATATTGCTCCCATCAACACTGATTTAAGCAAATTCACAAGTTGTAGAGTATACAGAACCTTTTCTCATTGGATAATTTAATATATTTACTAAAATTTAAAAATGCAAGGGCCAGACATGGTGGCTCCCACCTGTAATCCTAGCACTCTGGAGGCTGAGGCAGATGGATTGCCTGAGCTCACAGGTTCGAGACCAGTCTGAGCCAGAGTGAGATCCTATCTCTAAAAATTAGCCAGCGTTGTGTTGGGCTCTTGTAGTTCCAGTTACTCAGGAGGCTGAGGCAAGAGGATTGCTCAAAACCAAGAGTTTGAGGTTGCTATGAGCTATGACACCATGGCATTTTACTGAGGGTGACAAAGTGAGACTCTGTCTCAAAAACCAAAATTAAAAAATGCAAATTTTCATAGTATTAATCTCAATCTTATATGAAAACATACTCTCTCAAAACAATGTTTTATTTTAATAATTAATAATGTCAATGCCCTTCCTAATCCAAATAAAAAGAATACCAGGTCCAAAATAAAAGTTGAAAAAGTTGACAGCGAATCTGTAAACATACTTATACTTAGGAATAATAAAAATATGTGCTTCTGAACACTATTCCTCAACGAAAACACCATTTTTTGAAAAAGCGCCTTTGAGTGTGATATTTTGTCACATTCTCCTCCCAAGGTTTTGTGAACAAGTTTTCAAAGTATACCAAAGAGCGGATCTTTGCTCATCAACATTCAGTTTCACAGATTTGCCATGCAATGCAGACTTCATTGTCACTTTGGCTATTGGGGGTGGGGAAGAAATCATGGCTCACCTTTCCATTTACTCTGCTAACAAAGCAGAAGAAATTATCTAATTTCCAAAAAAAAAAAAAGTGTATCTACTTTGACTTAAACCATTCATCTCATTAGTCTTAGGTAGCCCAGAAGGAAATCCTAATGTACCTAAGGATCTGGCAGCTCTAGACGCCTCACACGGGTTGTTGCTTGGGTCATGCCCAGGACTATATGTTCCAGTGCACTTAATCTTTTGGCTGGTGACTTTGTACTCCAACTATTCACTAGAAGTTCTGGTTCCCATCTAGGGGCACAGGTCCCTCAATGTGGAAGTCTTTATATTATGGGAAAGCCCGAGTTCACCTTCTGCTTTCTACACCTCAGTACATTTTCTTACACAGCTCATAATCTTGGAAACACTATATGATTTCTTTCTAAATGAAAAACTCTGATACAGAACTATTTTTAAAACCCTAAAAATTTAACCTCCCTTCTCAAGCCATATGCCTGTTAGATTTCAGACTGTCCCCATTCTCTTAGCAGATGACTTGGACTTCTTCAGCTTCATGATAACAGACTAACCATGGGTGCTGAAGACTGTCCTATGAGTGGTACTCATCATTCATGTTTAATCAGAAATTCACAGCTAGCTCACCTTCCTTCCAGCTTTGGCTATCATAACTCTCTACCTCTTGTCTACTAGTTTACTTAATACCTATAAACACTGAATTGAGATTTATTCCTCTTGAGAAACTCATCAATTCTTTCAACTCATCTCTACACCACTCATTCCAAAGTTCTGTCAATCCAATGATGGATTACTAGATCTTAACATTTGGTCATGTTGTGAGGCTTTGGAAGTCTACATATCACAAAGAAACCATCATCTTACATCAATACCTTCCATCCCAAATTGGCTTACCTTCCTATTGTTCCAATTTCTATAAATGATGCCATGAGACTTGTGTCTTACTCATGCATCTATCTGCCTGTGAGGCCTGGGGTCCCGCTCAAAGCCAGATAGAGCCAAATCTGTGCTTTGTAGCCCCCACCAGGCACAGCTCATGAAGGAGGTTCACTCATCTTAGAATTCTAGGCAAGCTCCAGGGTTCAGACACATGAACAGCACCCTGAATCCAACAGGTGAGCACAGCACAACAAATGGGACTCCAGAGAAACACTGCTCTGAAATTCTATTCTAACTAGTGTCTTATATATTTTTCTCCAGCAATCTATGTGATTCTAATGTTCAGTCAAGAGTTGAAAGTCGTTGCCCTATTGTTAGCTTGCTAATGCATATACTAACCCTCTAGTTAGAAAAGCTTGTATTAAGTGGAAAGTGAATTCTGTAGCACCAGCCATGACTCCTCTTTCAGCTTTGGTTAATGTGGGTTTAATTCACCAAACATGAATAACATGTGCTGGGAGGTGCTAGGATTTGACAACAGAAAAATAAACGAAATGCTGCCTCTGTCCTCTGGAACTAACAGTCCAGAGCTACAATAAAATAAAAATCTTCCACACTTGAATAGACATTTCATTAACATAAGAAGTTATTTTTTTAAAATATAAAAATCTTTAACTAAGTAATTATTGGCCATTGTGACATTTCTGTTTATGAGAGACATCCACTTGGAATAAGACTTTTTGAAATAAAACCCCTTTAGATGGCGGCATCAGAAATATATTCTTAAAAATTAACAACTGGGGCAGCACCTGTGGCTCAAAGGAGTAGGGCGCTGGCCCCATATACCAGAGATGGTGGGTTCAAACCTGACCCCAGCCAAAAACTGCCAAAAAAAAAAACAAACAAAACAGGCTTTTCATCACAGATTATCACATGATAATCACAGGTCATTGCTCTCTTCATCTCATACTTGTCTGTATAACAGGAGAAAAATAATTTTTTCAAAAAATTAGCAACTGTTAAGTACTAATTTAAATCTTTCCACATCTGTAAGTTTTCTGGCCCTGAATGCTGCTTCCTGTTTTGAATGATGCCTCACTCCTGCTTTCAGGTTTGGTGCTAAAAGCTCTCAAGCCACGTGGGTCCTTAGGCAATTAGAAGCATGGTTTTCAGTATTCTTTAAAGTTAGTGCTTAAGATACTGAACAGGATGAAAGTGAGGGACAAAGGGCTTTGTCACAGCATGGATTATTTTATAGTTTATAGTATTGCAAATAATTTGTTCCTAATAAACTGCAAGCTACTGAAAACTACCAGCCTTCCTTATTTCAAATCAGTATTTTCAAGTTTATTCCTATAATAAAGTTTCTTGCACTCCCTTGTCTGCAGGACTGTTTTCTTGAGTGGGAGAGACCTGTGGCCAGTCTTGAGTGGGGAAGACCTGTGGCCAGTCTGCTGGACAGTGCAGAACTGCATACAATCATGGACATGAGTCCAAGATGGGAACATCATCCACAATGTACCACAACAGAAAACACAGTGAGGACCACCACTCCAGGTTCGATCTACTAACACATATGGAGTGTGGTTCTTTAACCACAGTTTCACCCAGCTGTTGTTATCCAGTTTGTATATCTCTGAATTTCCCAAAAGGACATAGGAAGAAATTTAATTGCAGAAACTACTATAAATCATGGTATTGTCCTCATTAGCTAGTTTAGTGACCATGAAGAAAAGGGAGTAAGTTTAGCATGACTGGCGGCAATGACATGATCATAGCTCAGTGGAACCTCAAACTCCTGAGCTCATGAAATCCTCCTGCCTCAGCCTCCCAAACAGCTGAGACTATAGGCATACCCAGCTGAGTTTTTTAATTTTTTTGTAGAGATGAGGTCTCTCTATATTGCCCAGGCTGGTCTCATAGCTCCTGGCCTCAAGCAATCCTCCTGCCCCAGCCTCCCAAAGTGTGGGTCACCACACCTGGCCTGATATTGAACACAAGTTACAAATTATTGTTAATGGTCTCCATGTGTTATGCATTAGCATCCCCCTACCTCAGGTGGTTCCACATCCTAAATATTCTTAAATACCAGTTACTTCCAAATTTTCTCATTAGATATGCTTACCTAAGGCTTAGTAGAGATAGGATGAAATGGGGGGGAGACTCTCTTTTTATTTTTAACTTTGTATTACTGTGATACAGAAGGGCAATTTTCCTGGTTATCCTCTGTGAGCTTTGCTATGGAGTGTCAGCCTCATGGACATGGAATGGCCAGGATTGTACATGAACTGTCTTTTTTTTTTTTTTTTTTTTTTTTTTTTAGTGTTTGGCCAGGGCTGGGTTTGAACCCACCACCTCCGGCATATGGGACCAGCTCCCTACCCTTTTGAGCCACAGGTGCCGCCCACATGAACTGTCTTTAACAAGGCAGCACTGAGAAGCTTCTCAGCACAAAGGTGATTTGGAAGGCTGTCTGAGACATGAGTTTAATATGCAACCTCGTCCACTAATTAAAAACTACTTCGAAGATGGTTGAAGTTGTGTATCTTTGGTTAAAGAAATAATAAGGCAAATATAGGTATGTAATTTTAAAGTAGTCGCTAAGGATTTCATTCCAAAGAGCAACATGCAAATGACAGATGTTTTTAAGAGTAACTAAAGCTCTTTCCCCCAATCTTGGTATCTTTGACACAAGGCTGTTCTATAAAGATATAAATCATAAAAATACAAGTTACACATTACACAGGTAAATATATGTCAGAATATATATCAGAGTTGGCCATTTAAGTGGATTTCTATCATCTTTTGTTTAAAAGCAGCAGAGGGACTGCTGTTAACTCATTTATTTAAAGACAGCATCACCACGTCCGCTAATATCATAACCTAAAGCCCTTAAGCACAGTACTTCTCTCCCTGTAATAACAGCTTCATAATGTTTTGGGGCTCATATTCGGCAGAGGCCACTGAGCCAGGGGATGACCTCTGTGGAGAGAAGCTGTAAGTGTAAGCTGGCTCCTTTTGTCCATCAACAGCATTCACCAGCTGTGTCCAGGACGTGAGCACTTACATGCTCTCTGACACACGGGTCTTAGTTAGCAAATTCCAGGAGATGGACCTACATATGGGCCGGCTTGCCCAGACCTGTGTGTCTGCTTCAGGTCTTTTACACTCAAGTAGAAAACCAAGAGCCATTCAAAGAACATCATCAGTGATGAGAAATTTCAAGTGATCTCTGACTTGGGCTAAGCAGAGCAATAATGACAACAAAAACCCAGCCAATTCATTACTCCGTGCCATATGATATTTGTGTTTTCAGAGGCTGATTTTACTGATCATGAAAGTTATAAGCAATAGTTTCTAAACCTAAGCTAAGCAGAATCAAAAAAATTGAATCTTTAATGGTTTTGAGGTATCCTAAAGAGGACTGAGCCACTGAGGCTAAGAAGTCACAGAGCCGGACTCCTGCATTGGGCATTGTCCTACTGAGACATCACAGATAAAGAACCAGACATATGCTACTCTCTGCCACCACACAACAGTGTACCTGGCGTCAAGCCCTGGGAGGCCCTAAGGCTATGTGGTCCATAAAATGTTAATTCCCAGATGGGATTACCTCTGTCAAACCAGTTATTGATCTGCTGCTAGGCTGCTGGGTTCTACTTCCATTTCTGTTAACTAGCCATGCATGGGCCCTCAAAGAAGGCGTTTAATATCTCAAAGACGATGCATATCTCTATCCAGCAAGCATACTTCCCACTAGATCCAAAGACTATACATGAGGGCGAGGTACAGGGACAGATGTGAAAGTGTTTTTGGAAAAAAAGAAAACAGCATAAACACTAACTCAACTTAGTCTTTCTTGGAACAACCATTTTCAAGTTCTATGCAAACCACACAGTGCATGGAATCCTTCCTCTGCTGCCAAAAAGAAAAGGTTCTCCGTGTGTGTCTCAGTATCGAGTCTTTGTCACCACTGCTGAAATAGGAGGAGTGTCCATGGATGACCCTGACACTTGGAAGAACACTCTCCCTTTTACATAACAGGAAGCCCAAAGCTGCCACTGGTATTATGTTAGAGAGAGAGAGTTCCCCACCCTGCTAGTCAGAAAAGACTTAACTGTCAGACATTCCCTGGGGAGGTCACTGAGGACCAGCAGGGCCAGGTGGCACAGCCAGTACCTTTTAAAGGTCGTAACCCATATTTAGGCCTAAACACAGGCTGGAAAATTTTCTCTGAGCTACCATTCATGGAGAATCTGGCTTGTTAAAAATTCCTCTTTAAAACATAAATAAGTCATGGCCACTCCCACTCCATGCCAGGATAAATAATGATTTTTTTTCTTGAGTGAAAACTAATATAAGCCAAAACCACAACAGAATATCATGTCATACCCATCAGGATGGCTAGTGTCAAAAACAAAACAAACCAAAAAAACCCAAAACAGAAAATGCTGGCAAGGATGTGGATAAATTGGAATGCTGTTAGTGGAATGGGAATGTAGAATGGTGCAGCTGCTATGGTAAATAGGATGGAAATCCCTTGAAAAATTAAACATAGAATTACTATATGACCCAGCAATTCCACTTCAGTATATTTACCCACAAGAATTAAAAACAAGAGGCTCAGCGCCTAGAGCACAGTGGTTACAGAGCCAGCCACATACACTAAGGATGGCGGGTTTGAACCTGGCCCAGGCCAGCTAAACAATGACAACTGCAACAAAAAATAGCCAGGTGTTGTGGTGGGCGCCTGTAGTCCTAGCTACTTGGGAGGCTGAAGCAAGAGAATTGAGCAAGCCCAAGAGTTTGAGGTTGCCATGAGCTGTGACGTCATGGCACACTACTAGGGGTGACATAGTGAGACTCTGTCTCAAAAAAAAAGAATTAAAAACAAAGAGGCGAAGAGCTATGTGTGCACCTAAGAGCACAGCAGCGTTATCAATAGCCAAGATATGGAGACAACACAGGTGTGCTGACAAATGACAAATGAATGGATGAGCAAAATGTGGCCTATGCACCCAACAGAATACTGTCCAGCTTTAAAAAGAAAGGAATTGTGACAGACGCTGCAATGGGGGTGAACCTTGAGGATGTTACACCAAGCAAAACAAAGAGTAAAAAAACACTGTATGATTCCACTCATATGACGCACCTCTAGTTGCAGGGGTTTGGGGAAGGAGGAGGAATTGAGTAGTTAGTCATTAATGGGTACAAGGTTTCAGTTTTTCAAGATGAAAAGAGTTCTGGAGATGTATAGGGGTGAGGGATATAATGTCAACAGGATGACTGTATCCACACCACTGATTGGTACACTAAAAGTGGATAAAATGGTAAATTTTATATTATGTGTATTTTACAACAATTTAAATAGAAGTTAACAAAAGCCCATTTCCTCTGTGCTATTGTTTGGAATCTTTCTGAGGAGAAAGTAGGACAATCCAGACAATCTGGGGCAGAGAAAAGTGTGGTGCTGAGACTTCTCTGCTGCAGGAGGAGATTTTAGGTATTGAGAGGAAAGGAGAATTTCCCCAAAGGGCTTCTGACTCAGCTCACATCGGAGAATGAGCTGGTCTGGCTCCATGTGTCTGGTTTACAGGTGAGGATCGAAATCACTAACAATATGCTCTTCTCTTCTCAGGATCACATGAGCAGAAATTGGGGCTGTCTCCCATGTCTGAGAGAGGTACCTATTTGTACCATGTGGAAAATGAAGATTTTTTTTCCCCCCTGCCAGAGGAGATGAAATGTTTACACAAAGGACTCAGAATACATATAAGACTCAAGTCCCGGCTCGGCGTCTGTGGCTCAATCTGCTAAGGCACCAGCCACGTACACCTAAGGTGGTGGGTTCAAATCCCCAGCCTGGCCTGCCAAACAACAATGATGGCTGCAACCAAAAAATGGCCGGGCGTTGTGGCGGGC
>CAUYQV010013597.1:0-18012 GCA_963574575.1 Galagoides demidoff
GAGATACATCAACTTTATTATCCTGGTCAGGAGACAAATCTTCCCCCTGATGTAGGAGATATTTTCTTTATTACCTTGAAATGTCTCTTGGGAGAGGAGAAAGATATTAATGGTTTATTCCTCTAGAATAGGAGAAAAGATACACCCCGCTTCAGAGCAGCTTTGCAAACTTCATTGATTTGCAAAACTGCCAGATCCAAGGTAAAATGTCCCCAAACAGTTGGTAAATTGACCTCAGAGAAGCTTTAGGATCTACTTATCAGGGAAGGCGCAGACAAGCCATAGCCCAGGAGAAAAAAAATTCACAAAACATATTTACAAAGGATTGCTATCTAAGGTGTATGAATAGCTGCAACTTCTCAATAGGAAAAAGATTGATAATTGAATTTGTGAAAGAAAGCTCTTTGAAAGGCCCCCACATATGCTATATTAATATTCAGAGTTATCTGTAAATTAAAACCAGAATGAATTATTATTGCACACATGAATAGCTAAATAATTACACCTGATGGTACCAAATACTGGTAAGAAAATGGAAGAAAGAGAACTGTCAAAAGGTATTGGTAGGAGTGCAAAATGGAACAATCGCTTATGAAAAAAAAGAAACGGAAAATTCTTTATACGTTAAACACTTAGACTTATCAGCAATTCCGTTTGTAGAAAGAGAATGTTATGCGTTCATTATACATGAATGTTTATAACAGCTTCATTCATAATACCAAATAATCTAGTATTATGTGAGCCTTCAATGTATTTTGCAACTCTCATTTTATTAACCCAAATTTTGCTTCAAGAATTTCTTGTAATTACTAGTTGCTGAAACCTGCCATGCGCTCCTATGAAGGTGGAGTGATGTAAATGGTGAACAGTCTGAGCAGCGACTCTTGATTTGTTTCTGGCCATTATTCTGTATACACGCAAGTTTTGAGAATAAGCCTGTAGAGCTATCTTTTTACTCCCTAGGGATGGTTCGAAAACATATCCTGACCAAAATTTATTTTCATTCGTATTTTAAAGAGTGTAGTCAAGTTTATCGAGGATAGATTTTGGAGCATTAGAAAGACTGTATTCCAAAGACACTGAGAAATATTAGGAAAAAAAGTTATATTAGGCAGCCAATGAATAAAAGAATGTTATCAAATTTTATGAATACTGTAGTTCGTTGCTCCCGCATGTTTTAGCTTTGGGTACAACAGTGAGTACTTTTTCATTTGGATTAATCTGCATTTTTCAAATGCTAAATGATTCCTTTTGAAAAGGACAACCTAAAATTATGGATAGTATTATGCACCGAAGAGTGAGCGATTTTTCTTTTGAAGATTAAACTGTTACTTCTATATATTTGTTTGTCTCTTTGCTAAAAACAGTTCCAAAGTTTAGATAAATTTCTTTTGGAAACAGAAGTGTGGATCCCTGTTCATTTGCCCATTACTAATATTTTCCCTTGAGGACCATGTAAATTTCAGTTATCTGGTTCTCAGCTTCTTCGCATCAATAATATTTGATAACTCCTGATGTGTTTCCAGTTATAGAGTCCTACAGTGTTTTTATAAAACCGAGACAAGAAGAGTCCCTGGATTCAACATTAAATAATATTTACATAAGGCAAATGGACATTATCCAGAAAGGATCATTTGGAAGTATATTGATCATTCGGTAAAACTGATACCTAGGTTATGTTGTCCTAAAGGAGTTCCTGAGACAGCGCCTGAATGCAGGCAGTTTATCTGGGAGGTGTTCCAGAAAGCAAAAATGAGGAGTAAGGAGAGTGAGAGGGAAGGGAGGAAGGCCAGCAACAGCTCCTTAAAATGGGCTGGCACTAAAGACAACTGGGCCGGTCTCACTGGCGAGTTCTGGGGGACCGAGTCCTATGGTGCCTGAAAATTTCCCATGAATTGTTTCCTTTAATTGGTAGCTGCTCCTTCTAAGGAATGTTAAATCCCAGAAACTTTGGGGCTCTTCTGAAGGTCAAGTAGAAAGCTCCCAAAGTTGGAGAAAACTATCATGCCCCAGAGACTCAGGTCTTCCAGGTAGGAAGGTATCAGGGTGAATGGGAAGGATCCCGTTCAGCTTCAGGGAACTCAGCCCTGTGCTGGAGAAACAGCATCATAACCTACAACTTAATTCAATTTAAGTGTACAAAGCATGTCAGTATATATATTCACATATATACACACATGTAGTGTACATACACATACACAGGCTTAGCAAAACAGTGTTCATATGAATACAGAGAAACATTGACATGATGTGATATAACTCCCGCAAATACTAACCTTCTTTCTAATTATGCATATTTAGAAGTCAACAAGGTTGTCTGAGCAGAAAGTAAACAGAACCCTTCAGAGCTTCTAGGGAGGGATGCCCATAAATTTACTAGAGAGATTCAATTTTTCAGACTCTGGATTTTATCTTTTATTCTTAAAACATGAAACTATTCACACTATTTGGACAAATATTAACTTGTCTGTGCAGTTTGTTTTATTATTTTTACTTAATACTATTTTTAGGCAAACTCACAGTAAGTTTCTAACTATAACCGGGGTCTCATGATGTGAAAGTCCTGCCTGTTACAGTACAAATAACTTCACTCTAAAAATGGCATACATTGTTTAGATGACAAACATCGTTGGGGAATATCTCAGTGACCTCACAAAGTTAAGAAGTGTAGATTTCACATAACATTTTTTTTCGAGGAACTCTGATATCCTAGATGCACAAATGCTTTCAGATTTATCATTTTATGTTTTGGCAGGTGTGAAAAAAAAAGTTTAAATTATCCTATTTCAGTTTGCTTTTCCAGTGGAATATTTTAAGAAAAAAAAATCATCACCTTACACAAAGCTAATCTTGAAAAAATTTGAAGACTAACAGAAGTGGTGAATTAAAGTGGCATATGTTACCACATGTTTTCTTTGAGGATAATTATAGGACATATGGAGAAATATACCCCTTCATTTAAAACTAAATTTTAAAAAATGGACCCTGTCAAAAGTACTCAGCTCTCGTATGAATATCCATTAGGCGAAGTCACAGGAGGTCTGCTTTTGAAGACCTTCCTAGGAAGCATTCACTACAAATGTAGGTAGACCATTACTCCCCTAAGCAGATTTACTGTAGTATCCAATTCAGGTTGAGGCTTCTTAATAATATGAAATACCTGTTATGTTAAGACATTTATATTCAAACTTTAGATGTTAGCCAATTGGATGAGGGTTTTTCAAACTGTATATGGAAGCAACACACTGTATCCTGATAGAATTAATGTACACAATTATGATCTAAAAAAAAATTAAAAATAAATATGAATAACTATACTGAGAATGGAAATATACTTCATAGATGAGAGAGCCAGAAAAAAACTTTATAGACCACTTAATTCAGTTATTTTCACCAGTTTGTTCTCTTTTCAAGCTTCAGAAATCTTTGGATAAACTCCAGCCTGAAAGTCAGTTCAAAGCTCTGCCTCTCTTCCCCACACGGGGCCCTGCGATCACCATTATGACTCTTGTCGAGCCTTGTGCACAGATTGAAAATGAACGATCCAGTCTTAGTGTAACTTTCCAGATGGCAAAACCCCGTATCCCAAAGGTTGAGTTATTTATGAAGGTTGGTGAGTTGATGTCTGGTAGAGCTGAATCTAGAAAGTAGGTCTCTACAGGCTCCTGTCTACCTAGAACACCATTTGCCTCCTTTCTGAAGAGAGTTTGCTGTGGTGGTGGCTAAATACAACCCACATCAAGTAGATGTGAGAGCGTTATGCAAATAAATTTAAATTACGCTTTAACTTACTCCATTAAGATGACATCATCTTGCAGACTGCTGTGTGCATGGTTCTAGATATCTCAGGGTGATTTTCCATGTAGAGAGAAAGTAAAAAATAACCATGTTATTTTAGGAAGGTAGATTGGCTTCCCAAGTGCTTTCAAATGATATGCACATTTTGTAAAAATTTTCTAAAAACCTCTAGAAACACATTCCACAAAGCCCAACTGCCATTTTCCTGTTTTCTCCCACTTTCTAGACACAGCACCCAGTGACAGGCGTACAGCACCCTAACCATTGTTTGTAGATTGCTCTTAAATATTACGACTTTCAGAAAACAGGGAAGGGTCATGTGAAAAGTGAAAGGTGTCCTTTAAATATTGTTAAAATTATGTTTTATGCTTTAAGGAAAAAGGCGCATATTAATACTATTATCACTATTATGGTATTACTATGATATTTTCCGTGTTAAAAACGTGAAGGTCATATTGACTATTCCCCTTGGAAAACAGTATCAAAATTATATAGTGTGTGATGACGTGCACATATTGGAGACTCGGCTAAATCACTGAATCCAGCAGACTTTGTCTTCTCAGTGCCAGGCGATGCCTTCATTTCACTGTTAGTTTCGCAGTTTTTCCCTTAATTCTCTTAAGAAAGGAGAAACTTTATTGAAAAGCTGAGTTCAGAATTTAACTTTCAAAAGTTAGAAGTTTGGCTCAGCGTATGTGGCTCAATCGGCTAAGGCACCAGCCACGTACACCTAAGGTGGTGGGTTCGAATCCCCAGCCCGGGCCTGCCAAACAATGACGGCTGCAACCAAAAAAAAAAAAAAACGGCCAGGTGTTGTGGCGGGTGACTGTGGTCCCAGCTGCGTGGGAGGCAGAGGCAGGAGACTCGCTTGAGCCCAGGAGTTGGAGGTTGCTATGAGCTGTGATGCCATGGCACTCTACCCAGGGGGATAGCTTGAGGCGCCGTCCCAAAAAAAAAAAGATTAGCTCATTATGGCCAGGCCCAGTGGCTCACGCCTGTAATCCTGGCACTCTGGGAGGCCAAGGCAGGTGGACTGCTTGAGTTCATGAGTTTGAGATCAGCCTGAACAAAAAAAAGCCAGATATCCCCTCTCCATCTACTTAAAATAGAAAAACTGATGCAAGAGGATTGCCTGAGCCAGAGCTGGAAGTTGTTGTGAGCTATGATGCCACACACTCTACTGAGGGAGACAGCTTGAGACTCTATATATTAAAAAAAAAAAAAAAGATTAGGTCATTTAGACCCCTGCTCCAAGCTAATCATGGCAGGGCCTATTTGGTCCTAGTGGGCACATATCCCCCTGCTCTCCCTAATCTTCCAAGGCCTACCCTGCAGGAGAACTCCACTTAACTCCTTCACTAGAGCTACCACCGTGAAAGATCTGAGAAAGAGTCTATCTCTACAATAGAATAGCAAGCACAAGAGGGTGGGGCAGGAAATGGCATGAGACAGGGAGAGAATCCCTTCTTCACTGCACATCTGCTTTACCATTACTTCCTAGATCCAACAGCATGGAAATAGTTTCCAGTACTAGGCAAGACTGAAAGAGCAGGAGACAGGTTCCACTGAGCAACATTTAATAAATGTAATTAGGCTCAGATACCTCTAAGAAAATGGCCCAAAAAAGAAAATTAAATTTTAAAATATTAATGAATGGTCTATGCTAGGTTTACAATGTGAGCAATGCCATATTCCACCTTATTTCCAACGGTTTATACTGATTTGAAGTGAAGATCAAACTTTTAACCCTAACTTTATACTAATTCAGATTTGAAGACCTAACAAGAAATATCATCAGTAAACACTTCCAAACCTTAGCATTAGGGCAATATATCATTCTTTTAAGTCAATGTTTTAGATTCGATATGTCTCAAACAAATTCTACATATACAACTCAAATCAAGAGAGTAACTACAATATGGAAGGTTGTCCTCAATGCTGTTTACCAAACAATTTTTCCTAATGCTTGTAATTTTCCAACAAAATCTTAAGAATGCATTAACAAGGTTATATAAAAACAAGAGTCCTTAAATACTAGCAACAGGATAAAGGCAATGAATTCCAAATGTGGGGTAGAGGCTAATGACCTCAAACAAAAGAAAGACACAAAAAGAACCCCAAAATAATGTAGAACCACCATTAAGTTACATATGACCTGACCTGGTTCCCCTCCCCCTCAAAAAGATGAGTGTATAATATATACCAAAAAACTTTTTCAATAATAAAATTTCAATTAAGCGGGTAAAAAAAAACAAGTTAAAAATAAACTAACCTGTAACTAAATACTAAAAATATTCTTTTCTTACAGACTATTGGTGTTAGAACTAGCTAATGAGAAAATTTAGTCATTAAAGTACTGCCCCCTTTTGAAAATTTTAACTTCCCCAAATCTTTTTTTTTTATTTTTTATTTGTTGAGACTTTGCTAAGATCCAATGTATCAGAATCAGCTATAAATATTTAAGTAGAATGCAGCAAAGTTTTTTTTGATCATCGGTCTTATAATCATTTCATTACATCTACCAGATTGCCGACATGATCAGCAACAACTGGTTTCCCAGAAATGAAGTTCCCTCTCACCTGTCTTTGATGATCCAGGTCGGCTTTATTACCAATTAAAATCATTGGAAACTCATCACGATCCTTCACTCTGAGAATCTGTCTTTGAAACTTATAGATTTCTTCAAAACTTAAAAAGAAAAAATTAATCAGTTTGGTAAAGTGCCAGAATTCATCAAGTCCCATGCCCCAATTAGTGTTTTATTTTCCTTTTCCTATTAAAAAAAAAAAATCCCACCCAAATTCAATAAAGTCTAGCAATCTAGACAGAACAGCAGATCTACCTTTTAATATTGGTACAAACCTGCCTCTATCTGTGACTGAAAAGACCAACAGGAAACCCTCACCAGTCCTCATATACTGTTCTCTCATGGCTCCAAACTCTTCTTGTCCTGCTGTATCTAAAACTAGAGGAAAAAAACAATAAATCTTAACTGTGTATTTTGTGTTCATTTCATAAACTGTTTCCTCACAAGGGCAAGCCCCATACAGGTAGGTCCTTCAGAGAGCCTCACACTTGGTATTGTAAGGAAACAACATTTCTCTCTTAGTACTTTATTATCACTATCCTTTATTATAAGGATAAACACAGCAGAACCTCCACAGATGACCTTCCTACGTTGACCACCTCAAGTCGACCTAATTTTCATAGTCTGGACATGCACCACATGTACGTATAAGAAAAGTAGACCTCCTTTGTTATTTTCAATACCTCCATATGTTGACCAGTTTGTTATAAGGCCCCTGAGCAGTCAACTTACAGAGGCTCTGCTGTATATTCTAATTAGCAGAGAGTTTCAGAGTTTATCGTCATCAATACCAGATGGCTTTGTGATTAGAATATATTAGCATACTAATTAAATGCTTAAAAATATGCCAGGCACAGTGGCTCACTGCTAGCACTCAAGGAGGCAGAAGCAGGTTGACTGCTTGAGCTCAGGAATTCAGTAAAAGCGAAACCCTGGCTCCACTAAAAGTGGGGAAAAAAACCAGCTGGACATTGTGGTAGGCTCCTGTAGTCCCAGCTATTCAGGAGGTTGAGGCAAGAGGATTGCTCAAGCCCAAGTTCAAGGCTGCTGTGAGCTATGACACCACAGCACTCTACCCAGGGACAAAGAGTAAGACTATGTCTTAAAAAAAAGAAAAAATATAATAAACAAAAGCTTAAAAATACCAAACATATCTAATCAGATGGAGTTGTCATCTGACTCCACTATGAAATCACTTACAATGTTTTATCCCCTCCACAGAAAAAACTGAAAAAGATACCTGTAAATTCAGGAAAGAAATCTGAATTGTATCCTCACACCCCCCTGACCACCACATATACATACCATATTTAGTACAAATGCTAAAAGTATTATATTTCTTGATCTCCGTCAATAAAATAATCATACAGTTGGAAGAACAGGGCTTTCCTTTGTAGAGAGGTGTGATGTTTAGCAGATACACAACATTATTTGTTAAGGCCTCTGTGCTATCAATTTTAAGATAATAAATATTGAACTCTTTTTATACTCACTTCACCCATTTTAGCCTTTGCCAAAAGGCAGGAAGAGTTGAGACATGACATTTTTCCCAACCATCCCAACAAATACAACTTCAACTAATTACAACAAAACTAGTTTCACCAGAATAAGACCAATTCTATTACTGTTTTACTTTTCATTGAATCTGAAGTATACTTAAATTGTCCAATATGTGGATTCATAGGTCAAAACTACTGAGAGATGGGTTTATATTCAAGATCATTTAATATTTCAAATATACTTTGACCTAGCAAACCATCAGAGCTTGCTTTTTAAAAAGATGACACAAACCTTCAAATAAAGAACGTTTACTTACTATCTAACCGGGCTGCTCTGTCATCTATCACACACTGCTTGGTGTAAGAATCCTCAATGGTTGGATCATAATCCGTTACAAAATAGGACTGCAAAAAAAAAAAATTATTTTACAACTTATGATTACTTGCCTATCAAGGTACCCCTGTAACTTGAACAATTCTACTTACCTAGACATAACCAAAAACATTTTCACTGTATTAGAGTTTATCCGACTATGTCAATTATTCACTAACTGAAGTCTCTTTAGAGCATCTCCCAAGTGAAGAAAGGGTACTAGGTAGGTATCTCTGAATTTTCACATCTGAAATATGCATGAAGACTGCAAACGATCTAATGCAATTATATAAGATCTCAAGTTCTAGTTTACAACTAAAGTAATTGTGTAATTGTAATTCTGACCTATTTGAACTTGCAGATGATTATAACAATCAGTCCTAAGAACGTAAAGTAGTCAAAAAGAAGTGGAGACAACATAAAGACATCTCATCTCCCACTTCAACGGTATTCCCCCTTTCAGCTATCTTATGTGTTAATAGTAAGAAAGTATCATTTCAGGAATCTCAAACTTATCCTTTCACAGCTCTCTTTGTTTTATCTTAAATTCTACTTCTCTCTTCTGTTACCAAATCCTCCCATCTATTATCTTCCAACATCACCATCATCAGAAAAGACAGTTAAGTTATACAAGTAAGAAAGGAAGAATCTTAGCATACACTTCACAATTTTCTTTTAAGATTTTTGAAAGAAAACAACAGCCTGAGAGAATCTATTTCCCCTTTACAGAAAGGAACTAACTAGGACACTGACATAATCCTCCTTTTGTTCTGAATATCTCTCCTTTACTCTGGACTGATTTCTTGACAGCCCATTTTCCCACTAGCTCATTACAAAATCTGGGGGAATGACTTGGAGGAAGGCAGCTTATTGCTGGGAACCAGCACCAAGAGTTTTCAGCTTTCCTCAGGCAAGGATTCTTGGCAGGGAGATCTGCTGGCTCTAGGAAAACAGTATTCTTAAGTGACACCCCCGTGGCATGGTGACCTGTGCAAACACCAGAAACCTACTCAGGAAGAAGTACGTATTCTGAACAAGACAATAAAGAGAAACTCCTGGTGTGGGGAGGAGGAGTAAGGGAGGATCCCGGTCTGAAGGATGCTTTCCACGTTTCATTTATATTTTAAGGGTAACTCTAATCACAGAATCCCATATCTATAGTCCTAGTTCCTTTGTGATGACTTCACTTAAAAACATGACTTATTCAACAGCCTTTAAAAGAAACATTACCCACTGCAGTAACTTTTAGTAGGAAATCATCTCCACAACCATCTCATGCCTATTTAAAAATAAAAAGGGTATCAAAACAATCCTGAACTTAACTTTTGGGCACTCACACCTCTCCAAAAAGTCAATAAAACTGGCACCAATTATTCTTTGTGCTCACTGTTCTCAAAAACATGAAACTAGTCTTTTACTAAGCAGGTTAGATAAAGCATTGTTTACACTTTTTAAGATTAGTTCTGAAAACATGTTTTCCACAGCAATCTGATACTTCTTGTAGTGCCTTTGTGTTGTGAAATCTGAATTTCCTTGACTACTCCCAATTTATGCCTAAAAGTGCTATGCTGAAAATATAATGAAACAAATATTAAATGTAATATTTAATTTCACAAATGTCCAAGTCATGAATAATAGCTGGAATTCTTTACATGTTATGGGGTGTTTTGCATTATGAAACATAACATTTTTTTTATTTTATTTTATATTTTATTTTTGAGACAGAGTCTCACTATGTCGCCCTTAGTAGAGTTCTATGGCATCACAGCTCACTGCAACCTCAAACTTTTGGGCTTAAGTGATTCTCTTGCCTCAGCCTCCCAAGTAGGTGGGACTACAGTGCCTGCCACAACACCCGGATATTTTGTTGTTGTCATTGTTGTCATTATTGTTTGGCAGGCCCAGGCTGGGTTCGAACCCGCCAGCCTGGTGTATGGGATTAGCGCCCAAACTGCTGAGCAACAGGCACCAAGCCTGAAATGTAACATTTTGTTTCTTATACTTGGATGTCAGATATTTGAGGCAGCAGGTCACCAATAAGAAATCAGTCTCTAGTGTGGATAGTCCTGGGTTTAATTCTAACTCTGCTACTTCTAGCTATGAGACCTGAGGCAATCACTTTACCTCTCCAGATTCTAAGAACTGTAAAACAGAGATAGTAATAACACCTTATGAAGCAAGTAAAATGAAGTAACACATACAAAGTGCCAAGATATGCTGGTAATTATTAAGTGTTAATAATTGTATTATTTTTGTCATGCAGTTAAGGCTGAACTATTTTTATTCAGCTATAGAGATCTGCTAATCCTGGGAGTAGCTGTAATAATTCCAGTTTTAGTTACATGTGCTATCTGGGAATTGGTATCTAAATGCTCTTGAAATCAAGATAAAAGTTCCTGGCTCGGCGCCTGTGGCTCAATCAGCTAAGGCGCAAGGTGGCGGGTTCGAATCCCCAGCCCGGGCCCACCAAACAACAATGATGGCTGTAACCCAAAAATGGCCGGGCGTTGTGGCGGGCGCCAGTGGTGCCAGCTACTTGAGAGGCGGAGGCAGGAGACTTGCTTGAGCCCAGGAGTAGGAGGTTGCTATGAGCTGTGATGCCATGGCACTCTATACCCAGGGGGATAGCTTGAGGCTCCGTCTCAAAAAAAAATAAAAATAAAAATAAAAGTTCCTCACTTGGGGTTCTTGAAATACTTTCTGGATCTGAGCAGTAATTGCACAAGTAAAAATCCATCAGCTGTACATTTAAGATTTGTGTACTTTTTTGCATTACATGAATTATACCTCTAAAGGTTATATAAATTAAATGGTTCTCCATTGCTTAGAGGATTCAGTAGTTTCTTCACATTGTATGTAAAACCCTCCAGTTTGGTATGTGCTGTTCACCATTCAAAGCCTTATTGGCCACTACTTGAAACTCTTCACTCAACTCTTCTCATTCTCTTGATTTGGTTGGCCATTATGGATGGAGCACCTACTATATACTCTTCACTCCATTAGGACAAGGGTCTTACTTTCATAGAGCCCACTGCCTTTATACAACATTCACTCGTCACACTATTATTGGGGGCACAATGAGGCATGTTAAATGCACAGCCAGGTCAAAGAACAGAAACAGCATCACCTGCCAATGCCTAGATTGTTTAGAAGGCAACAAAATTTAGGCAGTTAATACTGCAGTTATGCATAAGAACTCTGTGTACATTCACTTATAAATACAAGACCCCAGCAATCTGCCAAACAGTACTTTCTGACATTGAAAAAAGTTATCAACCACAGCCCAGAAAGGATTCTCTGTAGCAGAAAGTGGGGGGCGTGGGGGGGGGGGGGATACAAGCACAGCATTACCTGAGCTAGACAGTAGAGGTTCAGGCAAGGGCAGAAAGGAGGGTAGACTGGAGGGCTCAGGAGAGCACACTGAAGGGGACAGGAGGGGAAGAGGGTGGAGAGAGCACTGCGCTTTCCTGATGGTACATGAAAGGCGGCACATAGAAGGATACAGAAAAAAAGGGAACACCACATTCAAAAGGGAGGATGTCTCCCAGGTAAGAAGTGAAATGGACATCAGTCTCTTAAAAGATTGTTGAAAGATGTGGAAAAAACATTTAGGATTAGGGAAACCATCCAGTTCAGAGAGGGAGGTCTATTTCCCCTAATAAATCTGTTCTGGGTAAAACTGTCAGAATCCCTTAATAGGGGGCTCTGCTTGGCCCCCTAAGGGAATCGCCAACTCAGTAACTCCCCATTCAAGGAAGCTACATTAGAGAGGATAAAGAACAAAGGTGAAGAAAGAGAAGGAGCTGCCCTCAGCATTCAGTGGCCAAGAGGGACAACTTGCTTTCTCCTGACACCAAACTATCGGTGAAAAGTGTAGTTCCCAACACCGCCACGGAGTGGTGCCTCGTCTACACACTGGGACTGGTAATTTATTGGAGATTCTGGGAAACTTTGAATCTCGCCCTATTGGTTAAGTAATTCTACTACCCTTGCATATAAAATGGACAGGAAGTTAGATTCTAAGGTACCATTTGGGGAGTTGTAAATAAATGACAGGGCATTTCTGAGAAGAGCATCCTTCTCGGGAAAGTCTTAGGAGTCCTCCTTAAACCATAAAGTGTAGAAAGGTGAACAAAAGGAATAGAAAAGGACAGGGGAGTAGAGAGGAAAGAAACAGATGAAACAAGTGTGGGAAGATCTTGATGACTATCGGAAATCTGGGTGTGTGTTCTCTGTATTTCTGGCACATGTTGGACAACTTTCCTATTAAAAATTTTATTTTAAGGCTGGGGGGTTCAATCCCGGCCTGAGCCTACTAAACAACAATGATAACTGCAACAAAAACATAGCCAGGCGTTGTGGTGGGCACCTGTAGTCCCAGCTACTGGGGAGGCTAAAGCAAGAGAATCACTTAAGCCCAAGACTTTGAGGTTACTGTGAGCTGTGATGCCACAGCACTCTACCGAGGGCAACATAATAAGACTCTGTCTTCAAAAAAAAAAAAGAGAGAGAGAGAGGAAAAATAAAAAAAGACTAACAAATTCACACTCACTTCTCCTTGAGTTTCTGCTCCCCTCATTCCTTGTACCCATTCTTCAAACGGAAATCAGGTCCTAAAACATTCTAGATGAAAAATTCTGTGATTCTCTGGTTCCCTCCAGTTTACAAGACAGCATTTCTCTGTTACTCCCATCCACAAAACACGTACAATGTTTTTAAAATTATGATAAACCAAAACATTTCATTTTAAGGGATGTCTATTAATAGATGTATTTATAAAATGCTTATTGGAGGCAGCATGATGACAAGAAAATGCACGGGCCAAACTGGAGATAAAGTGCCTGAAATTTGAATCCAGATACCATTCTACTCAGTTCTAGCTGCTTGAGTCCTTGGGTAAGCAGATTACATCTCTAAAACCCCATTTCCCCAACGGAAAAGGATGAGAACCAGTTAGTTTAAGAAAGATACATTCCAATGCCCACTTCAGATGTGGCAGCAAAGGGTAACGGAAAAGGAAAACCGCCCAGAAAGCTCCCACTCTCAGAGGTCAGGGAAAGTACACCAAGTCGCCCCTCAGGATCTAAGGGCTGCGGATCCCAGTGACTCCTGTATATCCTCCACTCTTCCGTCTAGGCGAGGCACGTTAGCTGATGTCCCATGGTTGTCCCATCACTGTATCCCAGGTGTGTAAGGCTGCTCTTGGGGGGAAGCAGAGTTGAAAGGCGCCTGAGGTACAAGTCAGATGGACTCAGATACAGTTCTACCATTTTCTCTAGCTGTGGGGAACTAGAGTAGCTCATTTATCGTGTCTGAAGCTCAGTTTCCTTGTCTATGAGATGGAACTCACATTACCTTTGCAAAACTATTGTGAAAAGTAAACATACTAAAGTGGCATACAAAAAACAGATGACATGCAACAGGCCCTTAATAAATTATAACCAATAAAGCTCAAATTATGTCTTGCTTTCTCTGCAGGGCCTTCAACAATCCACCTAGAAAACAGCCTCAACACCTCTCACCTTAAGGTGACAACAGTCTAAATTTTTCCAAACTTCAAATCATTTTATTGTTAAAAGTTGTGATTTGGAAAATATTTATAACAAGCTTACTGTATTACCATAGAATTGATACTTACAATTTCCTTTTATAATTGCTTACTTTTTAATATATCTATGAATAACTGATACACTGAGCTAAACTTAGCAGTGTTACATAAGCATAAAACTTTCTTTCCAAACCCCTCTGTGAGTGAGTTTTTCCTTGCTCCTGGATGAAATCTAAGACAAGACTCATTTCTTTTAACCATTCTTTGATTATAAATATCCTGCAGCTCCAAGAACATTGTAATTTCAATAATTATCTTAACTGTATTAGTCAATACTCAAATTAAAGCTTCAAGACCAAACTGAGAAATGTGTGATTGGGTTTAAAGAGAAGCACCCTTCTCTCCTCCACTATTTGTGGAAGCAGGAAAGGAAACCAAATATACCACCTCTAATAGCTCTCTCCAAAAACATTCTCTTAATCAACAATTATGCCCTGGAGGAAAGTAGGGGCTAAGTGTGCAAAAACAATTTTAAGCTATCCTCTGCACAAATCCTTGGAATATGACCATAACTTGGCATCTACTGTTTTATTCTTAGTCTTCGGGGGTTTCAACAGAAGCTAAAATGGATTAGAGTTCCAATTAAAATCCTGTTACATATGTCCCAGGACACATAAAACTAGATGTGATGTGCCCAAGCCTTCCTCGCTCATGCTCTGTAGAACTTTCTTGGCATTAAGCAGTATACCCTGCGCGTAGTTAGAATCTCAAAATATTGGCTGTTGGGAAACCCCTTAATTATGAAGATAGTAATGGAAAGTGAGGAATTAATTTCTCTGAGCACAATAAGGACCTAGTTAGCTATCAGTAGCCACTATTTCTAAAACAACAGCAGTGCAAATTCCTCTGGTAACACTAGAGAAGGCTGCAGCAACTTCAGGCAGCTGTGAGCCAGAGCTGGGCTCTTCCTTGTGTCACTTTTTAACAGCAGCTGTCAAGTCACAGAGAACTTTTGTTCCCTGCAACACCCGCCCTTATTTTTATGTCAGATGTTTCCAACATGCTTAATATTCCTTGACTCAAGTATTTATGTTTTTCCTAAGTTAGCATTTTATTTAATCTAACATGTACTACATATAACTACAGATGTCTATAATTCATCCCCCAGAACTGTAATAAAAGCTATGCTAAATCCAGTAAACCTTTTAGTTTCTTTTCTAAGCGACAAAGTCTCAGTATGTTGCCCAGGCTGAAGTGCAGGGCTGTTCACGGATGTCCCATAGATGCCCAACTCCTGGGCTCACACACAGCACACTCCTGCCTCAGGTTCCCAAAGGGGCTACAGGGGCACAGTTTCTTTCCTGTTAACAAAAAAATTAGTGAGGACTTCAGTCAATGTTGTCAATTGTTTCAGACTGCCTGAAGCAACCAAGTGCCTTTCATTTGATTTCTGTACAATTTCAGCTAAAATATGTGTACCTCATGAATTATATTTGACTGCCAAGGAATAGGCCTGGTATACACCAGCGAAAGTATAGTACAAAGACAACTTACAAATGGGGTTTACCAAGGAAATTTGTTTCTAAGTCAGTTATTCAGTGCTCATTTCCCCAGAGAAATTTTTTTCTAACTTGTAGTTATGCCCAGAGGCCACATCACAAAATCTACTATTAAATATTGTCCTGGCCCATTATTAGCCCCAAGTTCTAAACTCTGAAGCAGAGTCATAGACTCTGGCCCAAGAAGAAATGAGAAGATAATTTTGTTTCCTTTTTTGAGAAGACAGAGCCAGTCCTAAGCAAGATTTCTTAGAGAGAGGAAACGTTTGTCTTCTGGGCACTCCTTCCACATCCAAGCTTCCTCACCCTGCCCTAACTCCTCCCTCTTCCCTGACTTAAACCTCTGTCTGAAAAATATGCTAGGAACAAAACACGTACCTCTCTTCCCACTGTTCCTTCCAGTCCCAAATTAAAACTCTCAGAAAAGCTAAATTTCACCCAGAAGCACCAGGTAGAATATCATGCATGTAAGTTACAGAACACAGCAGTATGTGATAACTCACCCCAACCTATTTTAAAAAGTAAAATTCTAAACCAGCAACATTTAGGCACAGGTCAAAAAGAAGAAGAAAAGCTTCAGACTCTGTGAAGAGAAAATTATTCTGGGGTAAACCATTTATTTCATGAAGTCAGCTCCCCAAAGGGACCTTGATCTTATTCTTCACAGCTTTTATCCTTATAGACCCACAGCCTTCAACAGGGAAAGAAGAAAGACAAAGGGCTTTTCTTTCTTTCTTTCTCTTCCTCCAAAAGCTTACTGTAACTTTTAAAACTACCCTATTGGGTAACTAGGTCACCCAAAAAATGTTTAGTTCTTAACACCAATGGTGTAAGTTTGAAAACTGTCAACAAGAAGAAAGGGACCTAGCCAAGTGCGGTGGCCCACACCTGTAATCCTAGCACTCCCGGATGAGTGGATTGCCTGAGCTCACAGGTTCGAGACCAGCTTGAGCCAGAGCGAGACCTCATCTCTTAAAACAGCTGGACTTTGTGGAAAGTGTCTGTAGTCCCAGCTACTCAAGAGGCTGACACAAGAAGATCTCTTGAACCTAAGAGTTTGAGGATGCTGTGAGCTATGACACTACAGCACTCTAGGCACTCAACCGAGGGCCACGAAGTGAGATTCTGTCAAAAAGAAAAGAGAAAAGAGAAAAGAAAAGAAAGAAAATTAAAGAGGCCTTGCTTGTGGAGACAGCCACTATTCATACACATAAACCAGGTGTAGGTCAGACAAGCTTACTCAGGTACTGCCTACACAGTCATCATTAGAGTACGCTTATTCTCCCTGCAAGGGTCCTCCCCACACTAGGGCTCCCGCCACACTGCAAACCCTGGAGCCAGTACAGACCTGTGGCAGAAAGCACACAGAGGGTCCCTATTGCTAGCTTTATTGTTCACCTGACATGATACTACAGCTGCTAACTGCTTCTCTTTTATTCCCAAACCCCAACATCACTATTTCCCTTCCAATCAATATGTGTCCCAGCTCCTACATGAACTCTTATATTGATTATCTCCTAAGTAATCCCAGCCTTTCCTAGAACCAGGGTCTCATTTTGGGGGTTTGCTTTTCAGACTACTATTGGGATATAATTCACATACCATAACATTCACTCAAAATATACTATATTCAATGGTTTTTAATCATTCCCAAAGTTGTGAAATCATTATCAATATCTAATTTCAGAACATCCTCTCCACCCCAAAAAGAATCCCATCAGCATCTGTTTCACAATTTCCCCCATTCCCTCCCTGCCATAGAGCTACTTAAACCACTAAATCTCTCTGTCCCTACAGGCTTACCTATTCTAGACATTTCATATAAATGCGATCATACTGTATGTGCTCTTTTGGGTCTGCTTTCTTTCACTTCACATAGTGTCTTCGAGAGTCATTCATGTTATAGCATGTATCAGTATTTTATTCCTCATTTCTTTTTAGGGCACGCTATCATATGGATATACTATACTTCATTTATCCATCCATTCATCAGGAGATGGACATTTTGGCTATTATGAATAATGCTGCTAAGAATATTCATGTACAGGTTTTTGTGTGAACATTTATTTTCATTTTCCTTAGCTCCTACAGCTAGTAATAGAATTGTTAGATCATACGGTAGCTCTGCGTTCAACTTTTTGAGGAACTGAAATTGTTTTCCAATATGGCTGCACCGTTTTACATTCCCAATAGCAACATCGACTTCTCAGTGTCCTTACCCGCTACCCTTGTTATTAAGCATCTTTTTGATTATTTCATTACAGTTTTGATCTGCATTTCTATATGGGACAGTAAGTATCTTTTTGTGTGCTTACTGAATATTTGTATAACTTCTTGTCAGAAACGTGTATGTATTCAAATGGTTGCCGATTTTGAAATTGGGTTGCCTTCTTATTGTTGAATGTATATTAAAAGTATCTGAGCTCAGCACCTGTGGCTCAAGCGGCTAAGGCACCAGCCACATACATCTAAGGTGGCGGGTTCGAATCCAGCCCGACCCACCAAACAACAATAATGGCTGCAACCAAAAAATAGCCGGGCGTTGTGGCAGGCGCCTGTGGTCCCAGCTACTTGGGAGGCTGAGGCAGGAGACTCGCTTGAGCCCAGGAGTTGGAGGTTGCTGTGAGCAGTGAAGCCATGGCACTCTA
>CAUYQV010013598.1:0-17237 GCA_963574575.1 Galagoides demidoff
TTTTTTTTTTTTTTTTTGAGACAGAGCCTCAAGCTATCCCCTTGGGTAGAGTGCCATGGCATCACAGCTCATAGCAACCTCCAACTCCTGGGCTCAAGCGAGTCTCCTGCCTCTGCCTCCCAAGTAGCTGGGACCACAGGCACCTGCCACAACGCCCAGCCATTTTTTGGTTGCAGCCATCATTGTCGTTTGGTGGGCCCGGGCTGGGGATTCGAACCCGCCACCTTAGTTGTACGTGGCTGGTGCCTTAGCCGATTGAGCCACAGGCACTGAGCCAGAGTGATGAGCATTTATTCATATGTTTATTGCCCACTTGTCTGTCTTCTATCCAAATGCTTTTTTGTTTATGCCTTCTGCCCATTTTTTAATGAGGTTATTTTTTTCTTGCTTCTTTATTTGAGTTATTTGTGGATTTTTTGTATTAGCCCTTTATAGCATGTAAATATTTTCTTCCATTCTGTAGGTTGTCTATTTGTTCTATTGATTATTTCCTTGGCCGTGAAGAAACTTTTTAGTTTAATCAAACACAATTAATTTACTTTGTTGTTGTTGTGAATGCTTTTGGGGTCTTCTTTGTAAATTCTTTGCCTAGGCTGATATCTATAATAGTTTTTCCAGCTTTTTTTCCTAGAATTCTTATGATTTCTTGCATATTTAAGTCCTTTATCCATCTGAAATTAATTTTGTGAGTGGTAAGAGATATGAAACATGTTTCATTCTTCTGCATGTGGCTATCCAATTTTTTCAGCACCATTTATTGAACAGGGCTTCTTTTTCCCAGTGTATGTTGTAGTCTTCTTTGTCAAAAATCAGCTGTCTGTGGTTAGTTTTATATCTGAGGTTCTCTATTTTGTTCCATTGTTCTGCATCTCTATTTTTTTTTAAACAATCCCATGCTGGTTTGGTTCTTATAGCCTTGTAGTATAGTTTGAAGTCTAATAATGTTATTGTTCTTTTCTCTTAAGAAGGTTTTGGCTATTTGGAGTCTTTTCCAGTTCCAAATGAAGAGGAGAATTATCTTTTCCTAACTCCATTAAATGTGATGTTTGTATTTTGATGGGAATTTCACTAAATCTGTAAATCACTTTGGTTAGTATGGAGATTTTAGTAATGTTGATTTATACCTATCCATGAGTATTATATATGTTTCTGATTGTTGGTATCATGTGTGATTTCTTTCCTCAGTATTTCATAGCTCTCTTTGTAAAGATCTTTTGCCTCCTCAAATAAGTATACTCCTAAGTATTTAATTTTTTTGTAGCTACTATGAATGAATTTTAGTCTTTGATATTCACCTTGAATGTTAATGGTATAAGAAGGCTACTAATTTCTGTACATTGATGTCATATAGTGAGACTTTGCCGCATTTATTTATCAATTCCATGAGTTTCTTGTGGGAATCTTTGAGGTTTTATAAGATTATGTCATAAGCAAAAAGTGATAGTTCGATTTCTTCATTCTAAATTTTCAAACCTTTAACTTCTTCCTCTTTTCTGATTTCTCTAGGTAGGACTTCCAGCACTATGTTGAATACAAGGGGTGACAGTCAGCATTTTGTCATCTTCTAATTCTTAACAGGAATGCTTTTGACATTCCCCCATTTAGAAATAACTAAAGTCAGAGTAGAACTAAATGAAATGGAAAAAAATAATAATACAAGTAAACAAAGAACCAAAAAGTTGGTTTTTGAAAACATAAATAGAAATGATGGCCCTCTTGATATATTAATCATGAATAGAAAAGAGAAGTCTTAAATAAACTTAATCAGAAATGAAGAAGGATATATTGCAACTGATACTACAAAAATAGAAAATATCATCTGTAAATACTATGAATATCGCTATGCCCATAATCTCTAAAACATACAGTAAATTGACAAATTTCTGCAAGCACATCCACCTCCCAAGACTCAATTATGGTGAAGTAGAACTGAACACATCAATAAGAAGTAATAAGATTGAAGCAGTAATAAAAATTCTTTCAACAGCAACAGAAAATCTCTGAATCAGATGCATTCACTACAAATGTTATCAGACCGCCAAAGAAGAACTAGTATTCATAATGTAGAAATTATTCCATAACATGGACATCACAACCCCCCCCCCCCGCCACAGTCTCATTCTATAAAGTGAATATCACCTAGATTCCAAAGCCAGGAAAGAATAAAAAAAAAAAAAAGACTACAAACAAATATCACTTATGAATATGGATGCAAAAGAATTAGTACTTATTTTTTCCTCTTTGCCCATCTAGCAGCTGAGAAAAGGTAAACAATATATTGTGCCAGCATTGGTTATCTCACTGTCAGTGCAATAAAAATTTAAGTTATGCACAAGAGTGCAAGACAATTAAAAAAATAGGATTTCAGAGTACGAGAGTTATACCTCTCCTATGCAATTACATTCTCCAAGTCATTTAATTATGACATAAAGACTATGAAAATAAAAATACAAAACAAAGAGGTTAAATTCCAAACTTATCCTGCTGAATATTCAATAATAATATTAATATATTTCTTTAAATATAGATAAAAGAGAATAACCAACATTACAAACTTACCTGTTTTTCTATATTAACAATTACATGAGTTTCATTTGTGAGGATTTTATTCACAGTTAATTGAACAGATAAAAATAAAATGAATTTGGGCTAATAAAACATACTCACAAGGAGCATTGATTGTTTCCTCTACTATAGAAGAGAATAAATGTTTATAGGGGAATTCAACTTTGTAATGTTCAAAGAGTGTTGAGAAACTTTATTTTAGTTCTTATTCAGAAACCAAGTACTGAGGATCTAGTATGTTGATAAATAAGTTTAATGCATGACAAGTTTAATTTTTTAAAATATTTTAATCTACCTAGTTGCCTTAGTTTATAAAAAATGGATTGAAGAAATTACTGTAATGGTTTTACATTATAAGAAATTCATTGTCATTAAACATTTCTTTTTAAAAATTTAAATGGAACATTTAGAAACGTTTTCATTGTTATATATATTTTATATTCTCGAGTTACAATTTCTATTATAAATCTTATTTGTGCTTGTGGGCATCACGTATAATGAACATATTATGGTTTCTCCTTGAGTTTAAAAATAATGTGATTAACTCTGTAAAAACATATTGACTATTACCCGTTGCAACAAGGCATAAACATTACATCTGATATATTTTTCATAAATGACTCAAGTATTAAAATATATTACAAAATAATATATAATCTTTCATATGTTTCACTTTATAGATTCTACATTTTAATACTTCTTTCATCTCCTTTATTCCTTCAAAGCTTTACTTATAGTGATTCATCATGTTTATAGTGTTCATAATGTCTATTCATTATATCATTACTTTAATTAATATTTTTATCATTTTGAATAATATAATGTAACCCAGGTTATTAAAATACATTATTATCTCTGAATGGTAAAAATAATTTTATTTGAAAAAATTGCACGAATTATAATTAAGAAGAGTTGAAATTTCAATTAATAGTTAGCTTATCTGTGGTACTATATGTAAACTAAGATCAATGACAGAAAAATAATCATTTATTTTCTTTTTTTTTTTTTTCATATAGTCTTACTATGTCATCCTTGGTAGAGTGCTGTGATGTCACAACTCACAGCAACCTCAAATTCTTGGGCTTAAGTGATTCTCTTGCCTCAGCCTCCGGAGTAGTGGGACTACAGGCACCCGCCACAGTGCCTGGCTATTTTTTTCTTTCTTTCTTTCTTTTTTTTTTTTTGTGGTTGTAGTTGTATTGTTTGTTGGCAAGCCTGGGCTGGATTCGAACCTGCCAGCTTGTGTGTATGTCACTGGTGCCCTAGCTGCTGAACTATAGGTGCTGAGCCAGAATTATTTCTTTATGAAAAGAATACTTAAGTAAAATTTTATTATCAGCTGGTTAGGTGCTTAAATTTAAGTAGAAGGATATATTTAATCTATAAACAATGCAATAGCTAAAAATCAGCAATGACTCATTTTTGAAAAATGCCAGCCATACAATAACCAAATGAGAATAGATTTTCACATTCCTTTTTTTTTTTTCTGAAAGACTGAAGGAAAGATGTTTCAGAAAAATAAATTAAGTGTTATAATTTAAAGGGATAAAAAAGGAAGCTATAAAATCCAGACACTATTACACACATAAAAATAAACAAAACAGAAACCAAAGATTAAACTTGGGAAATCTATTTGGTAAGTACCCAGTCAAAATTAGAGAAAAAAAGAGATCGAAAGAATATGTGACATAAATATATTTTAATAATTGTTTTGTGAAGATACACTGTATTCCATGGATTGGTCTACACAGTAACTTTCTCTCACGTCTCACATCTTCCAATAGATAATATCAAATACACAATAATTCATCCATTAAACAGAGGTAAAATGCCCATAAGAACAGAGAATTAAGAAAGATAATGGGATAAGAGACCCAAGGGGGTACCCCATATGAATATTTTTTTTTCTTTAAGGAAATGACTTGTAGTCTTAATGGTAGGCAGAACACTGTTCCCACTAAAGATTACCCATGTCCGAATTGAAATTGAACAGTACCTGCGTGTATGTCACCTTAAAATGGCAAAAGGAATTTAAGGTTTTGGAGTGAATTAAGGTTCTAATAAACTATTGTTAAACCAGAGAGATTATACTGAATTAAGCAGGCCCAGTGTAATCACATGTTGTCCTTAGCAGTGGAGGGAGGGGTGCAAAGAGTGGAGACTCAGAAGTAAATGTGTACCTTGGAAAAGTGGTTTGAGAAATGTGACGTTGCTGGTTTTGAAGATAAAAGAGTTGAGCCAAGAGGCAAAGCACATAGGAAACTTTTAGAAAGGGCAAGAAAATTAATTCTCCCCCAGAGCTTCCAGAAATGAACACCACCTTACTGACAATTTGATTTTAGACTAATGAGACCCATATTGAACTTCTGACCTCCAAAATTTTATGTTAAACATTTGTGGTGTTTGTTGTAAATTGTTATGGCAACAAGCAAAAAACCAAAAGGCAATGGATTGGCAAGTAAGAGGAGATAATCACTGAAAAGATCAAATGGGAGATTCCAGGTAGAGGAATTAAGATACAAGAGATTTTAACATGGAAAATACTTGGTTTGGATCAAAAAAATGGTGGTTAAGTTTTCTATAAAAACAGCCATACAATACAAAGTATTTTTATCTTAACTATTTTAAAATAAAAAATAACTTTTTAATTGCCAATAAGAAAAAAAATAGTTTTTATGAGTCTTTTAGAGAATTTGCTATAAAGATTATCTAAGACTTTATTTTCCCCTATAGGCCCCATTTATGTATTTGTATATTTGCTGGGGACCAGCCCCAAACCACACCATATGTTCTTTCCCAGTGACTGGCAGAGATGAGAGGGTGAGGGGAAAATGAAGATTCAAAGACACAAGAAGAAAATTTTAGAAAGCTGGCCATGGAGCTTTCCACCTTCAAGTGGAAGGACCAGCAAAAAGCCCCTAGCTCCAGGCTAGCTCTGTTTTTATTACACATATCACTGTTTTTTTTTTTTTTGTTTGTTTGTTTGTTTGTTTGTTTTTTGCAGTTTTTGGCAGGGGCTGGGTTTGAACCCGCCACCTCTGGCATATGGGGCCAGTGCCCTACTCCTTTGAGCCACAGGCACTGCCCACACACATCACTGTTTTAATCATCAATTTATGAGGGGAAGACTAAACCCTTATGTCATGGTTTCTGCTGGGCTTGCATTTTCTAACCAAACTTTTTTTTTTTTAACTAACTGCCTTAATGGGACTGGTTTACCTTTACATTTATTATTCTAGGCTATTTAGATCCTAACACAAACAGAGGATGGGACAGGGAACACAGGAGCAGGACATCAAAGCTGACCCCAGTCTGACCAAGCACATTGATCTCAGGAGTGGCGATTTAGATTTATGGGCAGAGGAGCTGGTGTTGCTGCCAATACTGAGAAAACAGAAGAAAACAGATACTTTCCTCTTTATCTTCCTGAGAGACTTTCTCTCTCTTAACAAGGTTCAGGTACCTGCCGGGTCTCCAGCGAGTTCAGCACCCCCTCGCTAGCTATTTCCCTAATTCCTCAAATGCATTCACTCTTATTGAGAGAGCAGTGAGCCTTGTCTCTGAGTGCTCAGTGACCTTTGACCCGAGTCACGCAGGAAAGGGGTGAAGCTTCCAACAAGATCGGTTCTTGTTTGAAAAAGGCAGGCCTCAAGCTGGGTCACTCTGCAAGAGTTTGGGTTTCTTGGTGTTGTTCCTGTGGTCCGAATGTGGTCCCTTTGCCCATTATCTGCAGTCATTTTCTTACTTCAATTCCTAACCTATTTATAATAAACAATTAAAAATTGGTTTTAAGCTTATTAAATCATTATTTCTACCAATGCAAGCACATCAAGATATGACTCTTCTCTCTAGTACTCACAGGTCCACCCACATATATTTCTCCAGAAACATAGATATTTTGAAAATCAAGATACAGATATCATAAACTTGATTTTTCAGTTTCTAATGTTTCCTCTGCAAAATTATACTTTGAAAAACACCTGTTTTTCTCCTCTCCTTTCGGAATATGCGTGGTGAGTTCTCTCTTTGATTCTTAGAATACACATCCCAAGTATCTCTCTTAAAATATCAAATAATAATACTTGATGACTGTCATGATGTTTCAGTATGTCCTGATTTACCTCCCGGAGATAAGTGATTTTACTTCTTTTAGTGCCAAGATAATTAACAGTGATGTTAGGCACAAATGACTTTGCATTACATATTTGGGACATTGAAAGATGGGAAGGAAAAGATTAAGGCCTTGGAATTTCATGAGCTGGAAAGACAGATTACAGTCCATAAAGAATCTCCTTTTCCAGATCAAGTAATCCCTGTTACGTGATAAATGACCTAGCGTTTGCTTTCATAAGGCAGGGCTTTTAGGGGTCTCATAAGACAGATGTATTCAAGTAACTTAACAGCCTTTTAGCATTGAGAAGCTGTGAAGAGAATATAAAAGCAACAAAGGTGATTAAAATGGGAAATATTATAGTAGAGTGAAAATTCAGGAGGGAGCTACCAGAAGAAATAACTTAAAAAACCGGGACTAGTGGACGGAGTAGGGACACAACCTACATGTCTCGCCTTTTATGTTTTAAACAGTACAGCACTAAATTTTAATTTAAACATTATGGTAATTCATTAACTTAGTGTTAAAAAATTTACTTTTCAGATGTGTTTTTCTACCAATTTTCTACCCAAAATGTGAAACTTCAGCGAAAACTGTATTATCAAAATTACCCCAAAAACATATAAGAAAATATGTTGTTCTTTTTTTTATGTTGGAGAAACACATAGTTGATTTAAAATTACTTGTCGCTCTTTACATTCACATAACCTGTACCTCTTTTTATTCACAGTAACTGAACGGAATTATCTTTAGAATAATTCTTTGATAGGACCATTGTTCTGGGTGATGATAAAGATTGTTATTGGCTAGTATTTCCTTTTCTCTAATGATTTTTCTTTATGCCACAGTTTGGTCTTGCTTCCTGTTTCTTTCCTTTACATTGCATTTATTATTTTATCTTTACTGTTATATTGCCCCTGAGATTTTACCAAACCTCAAGTGATGTTTCCTGCTAACGAGTCAGCATAAAGACAAAATAAAACAAACAAAAGTAACCAGTTGGAGGCAAGGTGCTGTTGCTCACACCTGTGATCCTAACAGTCTGAGAAGCTGAGGTGGAAGGATCTCTTGAGATCTGGAATTTCAGATTAGTCTGAGAAAGAGCAAGATCTAGTTACAAATAAAAATAGAAAAATTAGTGAAGCATGATGGTGGCCACCCGTAGTCCCAGCTACTGGGAAAGCTGAGGTAGGAGAATTACTTCAACTCAGGAGTTTGAAATTGTCAGTTCAGCTGACACCATGGTCAGTCTAGCCTAGCAATAGAGTGAGAATTTGTTTCCAAATAAATAAAATAACTAGTTGTTATCATGAATTACCTCTTCTGGCCAATTTCTCGGACTACATTGCTTTGGAAAAATATTTGGAAACTTCCCTGATTGCTTTATATAATATTATGACCAAGAATTCTCCTAAGATAACAAAGAGATAATAGGACTTCACATGGTACAAAATGTTAGAATCTTTATCATAACCTTCAATAACTAACATGAATATATAGTTTAAATTATATATCATGTATAATCTGAACAATGTCAAGAAGATAACATTGATTTAATTGAAATTAAATATGACTAATTCTATTTATCTTTTCTCTGAAGAGTGTTAAATCCAGATGTATTTGATGGTTTCTTGGAGGCAATTAGACAGCAGGTGAAGAAAGGCTCCCCTTGGAGCAATTCAGTGTCACTAGTTTTTCCACTCTGGCAGTTAGGCTAGGGAGCATGCTGTGCCACAGTAGGTGGGAGTTTTAATGCTCAGTCAGCTAGTGACAGTGGGTAGACCAGAAAAACAGCCCCTTGGAGGTATATCTAAGATGAGACAAGCGATCCTTGTGAGACCCCTAATTGTTGTAAGTGAAATATAAAAAAGTCAATTTATAAAGTAGAGGCACTCACATTGTAATATATTTTCACTTTTCTGATTTTATGTTTCTCAACATTACTTATAATCTTCCTCTATTAGACATGTACTTTTATCTATTATTTTTCTTCTATGAAATGTAGAATGCTATATCATCAATCACCAAAGTAGACTTGGAAGACACAAAAAGTTATTTTCATTCCTCTTTTGCTGATAAAAAAGAAAATTAAAGAGGAAGCTAATTAATTTCTTTCCTTCCATCACTCTAACAAGTAATTGGTGAAATCAAGAAGGGATTCAAGGTCTTTTGTGCCCCTATCCATAGGTATGAGATGGAATTTAAATAAGATGCCAATAAAGTCCCAATTTTTCTTGCTTTTCCACTAGAAACAAAGAAAATAATAGACACTTTATCAAAATGTGCCCTTTCTGTGTTTAAATTAATATTTTTTGATATGGTGTTGTCAAAGCTGTAAGCATGTTTAAGTTTGGGTCTAGTTGCTTTTCCAGTAAAGATCCAGTTATTCAGACAAGGAGAATTGCCAAGGAAGAAAGAAATTTTTAATAAGAGAGACATTTGGTGGAAGAACATGAGTCACTAGCTCAAAACCATCTCCCTGAATAATGGAAATCATGGACTTTTAAGTACAGGTTGTATGCTTTGTGTAAGGTGGAGGAGATGGTGAATCTTGGCTTTTGGAATTCTTTCTGGGGTACTTCAAAATCTCAACTCCATTGTCTTATAGAAAATTCATTATTTCAGACCTTTGTAGTGGCTCATGACTGTGATCCCAGCACTTTGGGACTCTGAGGTAGGAAGATCATGTGAGGTCATGAGTTCTAGTTTATCATTTCTGGGAAACAACTCAAAAGGTCAAATAGTTAGTTAATTAAAAGGATAATTATTTTTAAAAATATAGGAGTTCATGGAGCTGCTTACAGTAGTAGCAGGAGCTATAAATGTGTACACATGTGTGTGTGTGTGTGTGTGTGTAGGGTTTGTGCATAATCACATATTCAATTATTTTCAAATATAGCATTTTTACCACATATTTCCATTCTAATTTGCCTATTTGAATATTCACTATAATGTGTTCATAATTCTAATTTAATAATATTTTATTGATATTATAATTACAGGGAAATGTTACAACATTGTAAAATATCAAAAGCCTCAATATATGAATCTATATATATTATAACCTTTGAAATAAATTGATTCTTTTCATAACTTTTCATGTATTTTCTTACGAAAGAAAATTATTGGACTTCTAGTTTCATATAGTAGAGATAGAGCTAGAATGAGTGTTATCCTCCCCCTTACTAAGAGGAAACATGCTTCTTATTATAAATTTTAGATTTCCTTTTCTCTTGAACCAAAGAGAACATTAGCATTATATGGTAAACAAGTAATCCTAAATCTAAAGAGAGACAGGCATCTGGTGGGAGAAAAAGATGCCAGCATTTGCTTCCTTGAGGCAGATGGGGCACAGCCTCATATAAACCAATAAAATGATTAAACTAGAAATTTTTAGAAAATTGCCGGAGGCCAAGTGTTGGGTAGTGTTATAGTATGAAGACCCTGGGTTCTTTAGACATATAGGCATTATACTTTACTCCATATTGTCCTTTCCTAATTACCTCCAGGTGCTCACAGAGAAGATGGAGAGAAGATTATAATTTTCTTAAAACTTGTATCTCTACAAATAGATGATACAATTCAGAAATGCAATTAATGAAGACAAAAGAAAGCCAGTGTAGCCATTCTCATATCAGAGGATATTGACTTTAAATCAACAAAAGGAAAGAAAGACAAAGATGATCCCTACATAATGGTGAAGTTAACAATTCAAAAAGAAGACTAAAGAATCATAAATATTTAATGAATGAACCTAACTCTGCAGCAACCAGAATCATAAACTAAGTTCTACTTAATTTAAACTACATGATAAACAGTATCACCTTAATTGCTTCAAAAATTAAATAGGAGACTTCAACATCCCACTGCCAGAAAGGACAGGTCTTCCCCGCCCCCAAACAAGCAGAAGATTTAAAAAAAAAAAGGACTTACACAGAATTCTAGAATGAATGGGCCTAATAGACATTCTATCCCAAAACTTTGTGAACATTCTATCCCAAAACTTCTAAATGCAAATTCTTCTCATCAGCTCAAGGAACATTCTCTAAGACTGATCACATCCTAGTATAGCAAACAAGACATATTTCAATAAAGTAAAAAAAAAAAAATCCAGAAATTATGTAATGTATCTTCCAGACCACAGTGGAATCAAACTAGAAATTAGATCCCCCCTCAAAAAAATTAATGATAATAATAAAAAAGAAATTAGTTCCAACAGAAATAATCATTCTTAGACAAAGTTATAAAAACTAAACAAAAAATTGTTGAATGATACTTAGGGCAATGAAGAAATAAAGACAGAAATCAAAAAGATTCTCTGAACTAAGTGGCAAAGGGGAAATAAGTTATTACAACCTATAGATAACCTACAGCAGCTCTGGGAGAAAAATTCATAGGCTTTAATGCTCTACCTCCAAAAGATAGAAAGTTCACAAATCAATAATCAAACAAGTCATCTCAAGGAACTTGAAAAGGAAGAGAAGATCAAACCCAAATTTAGCAAAAGAAAAGAAATAATAGATCAGAGAAGAGCTAAACAAAGTTGAGAACAAAAACTATACAGAAGATTAGTGAAGCAAACGTTAAGCTCTTTGGAAAGATAAACAAAATCAACAAGCATCTAGCCAGATTAATCAGAAACAGATGAGGAAGGATTCTAATAAATTCAGTTAAAAATGAAAAAAGGGGAAATTATAACTGTTACCACAGATATACAAAATATTATCCCAGAATATTATAAAAGTCTCTATGCTCACAAACTTGAAAATGTGGAAGAAATAGACAATTTTTTTGAAACATATGGCCTCCCTATGCTCAATCAGAAAGATATAGAACTCTTTACCAGACCAATATCAAGCACTGAAATTGAAGCAGTGATAAAAATATCTTCCAACAAAAATAAAAATCCCAGACCAAATGGTTTCATACCCAAATTCTACCAAACCTACAAACAAGAGCTTGCACCTGTACTGCAGAAATTATTTCGTAACATTGAGAAGGAAGGAACCTGCCTTAACTTGTTCTATGAAGCTAGTTATACCAAACCCCATAAAAGACACAACAATAAAACCCAGTGTAGACCAACATCCCTTATGAATATAGATGCAACATTTCTAAATAACATCTTAGTAAACCAAATCCAGCTACTCATTAGAAAAATAATTCATCATGACCAAAGGGGCTTCATCCTAGAGATACAAGGATGATTCAACATACATATATCTATAAATATAATCCACCATATAAATAAATGCAAAATCAAGGACCATATGATCCTTTTAATAGACAGAAAAATAATTGGACAAAATTCAGCATCTTTTTATGATAGGAATGCTTAACAAAATGGGAATACATGGTACTTGTATTCAAATTATGAAGGACTTATATGAAAAGCCCTCAACATAGTGCCAGAAGTCATAGCCAAAGTAATCAAGCAGGAGAAGGAAATCAAGGGTACCAAATGGGAAAGAAAAGGTCATATTATTTCTCTCTGCTGATGACATTATATCATTTCCTCAAAACCCCAAAGATTCAACCAAGAGACTACTGGGATTAACATACACAATTTAATTAAATTCAGCAAAGTCTCAAGCTACAAAATAAGTGTACACAAGTCAGTAGCTTTCTTATACACTAAAAAAATTCAAGGTGAGAATCAAGTAAAAGACACAATACCTTTCTTAGTGGTAAGAAATAAAATAAAATAACTAGAAATACGTGTAACAAAGAGGTGAAAGAACTCTATAGGGAAAACTATTGAATGCTGAGATAAGAAACTTCAGAGGATGTAACAAAATAGAAAAATATACTATGCTCTTGGATCAGTGGAATCAACATTGGCAATACTACCCAAAGTAATTTACTGAGTCAATGTAATTCCAATTAAAATACCAATGCCATTTTTTTAATACCTCAGAAAAAATAGTTCAACACTTCATATGGAATTAGAAAAGGGCCCTAATAGCCAAGACAACCTAAAATAATAAGAAAAAATTGTAAGGCATCATGTTTCCAGACTTCAAGCTATACTATAAAGTTATAGTCACTAAAACAGCATGGTGCTGGCACAAATACAGAGATATAGACCCATGAATCAGAACAGAGAACCTATACATGAAATCATCCTCATATTCCCATATTACTTTGGGCAAAATAGATAAAAATCTTCACTGGGCAAAGGAATGCCTTTCAACAAATTGTGCTAGGAAAACTGCATAGCCTCATGTAAAGACTGAAACAGGATCTGTATCTATCACCACTCATAAACATTAACACTCAAAGTATAAAATACTTAAAGCTAAGGCAAGAAACTATAAAAATCCTAGAAGAAATTATTGGAACAAATCTTATATTTATTGGTCTAGATAAAGAATTCACAAAGAGAACCCCCAAAGTGGTCATAACAACAACAAAAAATAAACAAATAAGACCTGATCAAATTAAAATGTTTCTGCACAGCCAAGGACAAAAAATCAAAAGAATAAACACAACCCAAGGAATGGGGTAAATATTCAGATGACATGCATGTGATAAATGACCGACAACCAGAATCTGCAAAGAACTCGAGCAAATTCACAAGAAACAACCAAGCAGCCCCATTGAAAAGTGGAAAAATGGCAAAATAGAAACTTTGTAAATGAAGATGTGCAAGTGGCCAACAAACTCATAAAATGCTTAACATCTCTAATCCTTAGGGAAATGCAAATCAAAACTATAATCAGATATCACTTAAGTCCATTGAAAATAGTTCATATTAAAAAGTCCCAAAACAACAAATGCTGGGGTGAATGTGGAGAGAAAGTAACTTTCATACAGTGTTGGTGGAACTGCAATCTAGTACAACTACTGTGGAAAATTGTATGGAGATATCTCCTTAAAGTAGACCTACCATTTGATTCAGTAGTCCTTCTGCTAGGTATACACACAAAGGAATAAAGTTTGTTTTATAAAAAGGACACTGACACTTGAGTGTTTATAGCAGCACAGTCTACAATCACAAAGGCATGGAATATACGTAATTGCCCACCAATACATGAATGGATTAATAAAATGTGGTATATGCTTACCATAGAGTATTACTCAACCATATAAATATAATGGAGAGTGATATCTTTCTGAACAAACTGGAGAGAAATAGAAAATATTCTTCTAAACAAAACATCACAAGAATGGAGAAACAAATATAGGTACTCAATACCAAATTGAAACTAATTGATGAACACTTAAGTGTATATATAGAAGTAAATATCAATTAACAATTAAAATGGAGGAATGGGGATGAGGGAATGTGTAAACTAATACATACTGGGTACAGTGCACACTGTCTAGGTGAAGGCCACACTTACGTGTATAACTTTGACTCAATCTATAGAAAACAAACTTGTAAATGAAAATGTATACCGCCTAACATTCTTAAATATCTATATGCATGTAATCTTTTAATTTTACTTTTCATTGCTTTAAAAATAAGATGGACTTTTGCTACAAAATTTTAAAAGTGCATTATTCTTTATAGCATGGGAGAAAAATTGAAGGTTTTATTATGACACAAAGAATGAAAGAAAATAATTAGGAATATATGTCTTTTAGTCTATAAATAAAGCCATATTTTACTTGAATGTATTCAGATTATTTAAAAATATATGTTGTAAGCACAAGATAATCATTTTAAAAATCTGGAAAAGGGATGATCATATTGTCCAAGTTAAAGAAAGTCATTCTGTGATGTTCAGTTTTCAAGAAGACATAAAAATCCTCCTTATTTCTACAATAGATATTAGAGCTTTAAAATGCATAAGGTATGGTCTCTGTCCCCTCTACTCCTTTGTAAGAGGGACCCACTTCTAACTCTTTTTGGAAGTACCCAAACTTTCTCTTTGTTTCTACCAAATAAAATCTGTCTGCAATGAATAAATAAATAAAATACATAAGGTTCCAACAAACTGATGTGAGTAGAGAAATAGATAAACCCATAACTGTAATTGAATTATTAAACACTCACCTCTCAGAAATTAATAGGATAATTAGGCAGAGTAATAGCACTGGCATAGATGATGTTAAAAACACTATAAATCAACATGACATAATTCACATTTATAGAACATTCTGTTGCTGCACAGACAGGTTCATCTGCCTGATGCCCTGGAGGAAGCCAATATCCAAAGACAGCAGAGCTGACAGCAGAGAAGGAGTTTATTCCTCAGAATTCTATGCAGAGAGACAGGAGAATTCTCTCCAATCTTCTTTTCTGAGAATTAGGTGGGACAGAGTTGTTAAAGACAGTTTGGTGGGTCAAGGGTTAGATAAGCAAGGTCTGTTAGTTGGCTGGTTTCACGGCAGAATCAGCAGTCCTTAGGTACAGACTGATGTCTGGGTGAGGACGGGAGGACTATATCTCCACTTGAATATAGTTCTTTGCCTGGTGGATTCAAGACCAGTTGAGTCAGTTCCTTGGTCTGGGTAGCTTACAAAATCCACTGGAATGAAGGACTCAGAAGTTACCCTCAAAACTAGCCCTAGCTTAGAACAGGTGATGTTCTTTACAGAGAAAAGTTAAAAATCTTCATGGTTATAAAGAAGCTAATAGGGGACACCAACTATTATCAAACAAATGAGGGGACAGTGGCTGATACACAAACCTATGGAATGCCACAAAGCTGTGCTAAAACAAACTTTTAATGATGTGCAACGGCACCAAGTAGAAAGATTTTAATAAACAACCTAAAGTTACACCTCAAGAAACTAGAAAGGCAAGAACAAAACGAACTCCAAATTAGTGAAAGGAAGGAAATAATGAGATCAGAAAGAACTACACTAACATGAGACTAAAAAAAATACACAAAGAATCCATCAAATAAAGGTTTATTTTTGTAAGAGAAACAAACAAACCATTATCCAGTCTAAAAAAGTAAAACAAGAAGACTCAAATGAATAAAATCAGAAACAAAAAGGGAGACGTTATAAAAGACATTACAAAAATACAAAGAGAAGGCAAATTGAAAAAAAACAAAAGAAATGAATAAATTCTTGGACACATATACCCTGCCAAGATTGATTGTGAAAGATACAGACATTTTAACGACTAATTATGAATAATGAGATTGATACCGTAATGAAAAGTCTCTCAAGAAAAAAGTTTACTTCTGAATTCTACCAAATTATTAAAGAACTAATGCCAATTTTTCTAAAACTATTTTAAAAATGGAAGAGAAAAGAATTCTTCATAACTCATTCTCTGAGACCAGCATTACACTTATAAAAACAGATAAGGGAGCAATAATAATTAAAAAAAAACCCTACATGCCACTATCTCTGATGAATATAGATGCAAAGCTAGCCAACAAAATACAGTAGAACCTCGATAGTTGACCACCTCCCTACATTGACTATCTCCTCAACTTCAGCTAAGTTTCAAAGACATGCACCACATGTGTGTGTAAGTACAGGAGGCCTAGTTCCCTACACTGACCACCTCTGTATGTTGACCAGTTTTTTACAGTCACTTGGGTGCTCAAATTACACAGCTTTTCCTATACTAACAAACAGAATCTACCAACACATCAAACAGTAATAAACATGATCAAAAGGGGTTTCTTGCAGAGACATGAGGGTGGATTAACATGTACAAATCAATAAATGTGATTTGTCATATTAGCAGAATTCAAGACAAATACATGGAAAAAATATTTTTTATCAAATACGAAAAAAATATTTGATAAAATTCAACATCTCATTGTGATTAAAAACTCATAACAAAAATAGGCATAGAAAAACATACCTCAAAATACAGTAATAAAAGCCATACACGACATGCCTTTGTAAATGAGAGTGCTTTCTTTATTTCTTTTTCAGCTAGTTCATTAACACTGCATAGATATCCGCCTCCTTTTTGCATGTTGATTTTATATTGTGCAGCTTTACTGAATTTATTTATCATTTGTGACTGTGTTTTAGTGTAGTACGTAGACTTTCTACAAAGATGCACCTCAAGAAATTAGAAAAGTAAGAACAAACCCAACCCAAAATGAGTGAAAGGAAGGAAAAATAAGATCAGAAAGAGCTACACAAAATGCAGACTACAAAAATACAAAGAATCAATCAGACAAAAGGCTTATTTTTGAAAGATAAACAAAACCTGTATTTTCCAAACAGTAACATTGGTCATTCCTATGAGAATAATTCACTTAGAAGTCATTGGGGAAGCTTGTTTTCTTTCTTTTTTTTTTTTTTTAAACATTAGCTGCGTACATTAATGCAATCATGGGGTACAGTGTGGTGTTTTCATATACAATTTGAAATAATTTCACCAACCTGGTTAACATAGCCTTCATGTCATTTTCTTAGTTATTGTGTTAAGACGTTTATATTCTACTTTTAGAAAGATTCATTTTTGAGGTTTATCTTACAGGGGTACAAGTGAATCTCTCTAAGAGTAGAATGAGAATGTTTTAAAACAATAACTGAGAAAATGACATGAAAGCTGTGTTGATCAGTTTGATGGAAGTATTTCGGATTGCATGTGAAAACCCCACACTGTACCCCAGAAGTGCATTAATGTACA
>CAUYQV010013600.1:0-49992 GCA_963574575.1 Galagoides demidoff
AGCTGGAAAATGTTCTTCTTAGCAAAGTATCACAAGAATGGAAGAAAAAGTATCCAATGTACACACCCCTATTATGAAACTAATTTATACCTTTTATATTAAAGCTATAACCTTACAAGAATCTCCGTGTTTATTGAGGCAGCCATGTGGTTTTTCTTATTGATTCTATTAGCATAAAATGTTCTATTAGTTGATTATCCCATATTGAACTAGACTGGCAATCCTGGTAATAAATCCCATCATGGACACATGTATAAAATATTTTCCTTGAGTTACCATTGTCAAGCTTTTTTTTTTTTTTTTGACACAGAGCTTTAAGCTATCCCTGTGGGTAGAGTGCCATGGCATCACAGCTCATAGCAACCTCCAACTTCTGGGCTCAAGTGAGTCTCCTGCCTCCACCTCCCAAGTAGCTGGGACCACAGGCACCCGCCACAACACCTGGCCATTTTTTGGTTGCAGCCATCATTGTTGTTTGGCGGGCCCAGGCTGGGGATTCGAACCTGCTACCTTAGGTGTATGTGGCTGGTGCCTTAGCCAATTGAGCCACAGGCGCCGAGCCACCATTGTCAAGCTTAACCTTATTCCTGTCAAACATTTGAAGTGGCTGTCTGGGTATGTTGTTGGGTTCAAACTGCTACAAAAAGTGGAGTTCTTTTACCCATACTCAATCTCTGCTTCCTAAAGTTTCTTTGTATCTGTGGCTAAGGGATTCAGCAACCCTTCCATTCCTTTTCAAATCATGGATTTGTAAACAAATGGAAGAGTTGGTTTAAAACTAGTTCTTCCCAAGGATGTTGTAGACCAAGAAAAAGAGCTCAAAGTTCAGACAGTTATTTGACAGACATGACACGTATGCCACACAACTCTCAGTTCTACTTTTTGTGATGTTTTACTTCTTTCTCTAGAATAGACCTGTTTGGGAAGTTAGGTGTCACAGTGAAGGTCCTCTTTTGACATCTGATTAGAAAATGTATCCAGTATTATACTCCAAAGCTGCAGTTACTTATGATGATAATGGGAAATATTAGCCTATCTAATAAGTTCAAACACTCCTGACCTCTGGGCCAGGTGTGTCCAAACTCTTGGCTTCTCCACATAGGAATTAGAAGAGTTATGTTGGACCACATGTTCAACACACAATCACTAATGAAACATGATAAGCAAAAAAGAGATGTGTGCATAATTGTGGTGACATCTGCCACCATGGATATGCAAAATAGTCCTGACATAATTCTTATGTGTCACTGGGGTTTGGGGATTGGACACTCCTCAAAGCCCCTGATAAGGTCGTTTCTTAAGTAGACCTCAGTCACTTTTGCCATGTATAACTACAATATTTGGTTTCTCTGGGAGGCCAATGTGGACTCCATCCCTGAGCTAGGGGTTGGAGGCAAGGATGACGAAGAGAAAGATATACTCAGCCCCAATCACACACTCAGTTTTTACTAAAATAGAAAAGTTTGTCAAGAATTGTGGCCCTTAAATTTAGTTCCCGCTACTCCAGAGGCTGAGGCAGGAGGATTCCTTCAATCCAAGGGAGTTGGATGGTGTTGTGTGCTAGGCTGATGCAATGACAATCTAACCTGGAAAAAGATACTGAGAGTTGGGGTGAAAGAAAGAAAGAAAGAAAGAAAGAAAGAAAGAAAGAAAGAAAGAAAGAGAGAGAGAGGGAAGAAGGAAGGGGGAGAGAGAGAAGAAGAAGAAGAAGAAGAAAAGAAAAAGAGAGAGAGAGAGAAAAGAAGAGAAAGAGAGAAAAAGAAAGAAAGAGAAAGAAATAAAAATAAATAAATAAAGAAAGAAAGAAAGAAAGAAAGAAAGAAAGAAAGAAAGAAAGAAAGAAAGAAAGAGGATTCTCCAAGTTGACACCGCTCTTTCTCCCCCATGTTGAACCATGCATTATTCCCTCCAATTTCCCCATCTGTTTACCTACTGACTTGTGAATTGTCTATGTTTATCCCCTTATCTATTGTGCACCCCACTCCTCTCCTAGCTCTAGCCAAGTGCAAGCTGGGTCTCTTCTTCTGAGAAAGGACCAGATGGGTCTTCTTGTCTTCATCTTCAGGCAGCAGTAATTTGGAAGCCAGCAGACCCCTTCTGAAGACGGGTGTTCACCCCATGGGCTTCTGGAAACCACTTCATTGCTTTCAGATAGTTACATACCCCCAATAAGAACTCTTGCCTCCCTTATTACAGCCATCCTCTTTCCCAGGAGGCCTTCATAAATCATTGTTTCAGAAACATACAGACCTCTCCCACCAGACTCAGACTTCCTTAGGAGCAAAGATTGTGTTTCATTCATCTTTCCTTAGCATGGGTGACTGCTCTTGACATGTAGCTCGGTAAATGTACATGCATTAGAAATGTATTTAACAAGTATGCTGTTTTCATCCAGTGGCATCTTTATATGAGTAAAGGCTCCTTGCCGACATGATCACATTTTTGAAATAGCAAAATTATAGAAATGAAGAACAGATGCAGCTATAAAAAGGCAACATGTGGAATCATTGTGGTGATGCAATGTTTTGTATCTTGATTGTGTTAATATTAATTTCCTTGATGTGTACAACTATTATTTTTCCAATGTATTACCATTGGGGGGAACTGGGTGAAGTGCACACAGGATATCTCTGCACTATTTCTTAGAACTGAATGTGAACCTATAATTATCTCAATAAAATATTCTTTAAAAAAAAGAAACACAAAAACTCTTGTCTGTGTCCACTCAGGCAGGACAGGCAGGAACCATATCACTGATTTCACATGATTCTTCCATGAGACAAAAATCCCCCTAAACTTTGAAAATGTATTTAACAAATATGCTGTTTTCATCCAGCAGCAACTGGATGGGTTTCTAATACTTTACCTATGATATTCCATAAAAGTGGGGGATTGGGTGTACATGGCTGGGCAGGACTAGGAAACAAAGGATAGAATTCAAAGTAGATATGAGAAGGGACTACTGAGATAACTACATTAGAATTTGAAATAAATATGGATACCAAATCTGCATACCTAGAGTATAAAAAAAAAGAACAGACATAGGTATAATATTAACCTGATAAAGTCGTGAAAACTGACTATTTTTGATGAGGAAAAACTACAGTCATTTCCTTATAAATACTGGAAGAAAATTAAGAGACATTTTAAGTATGCTTTAAATTTTAAAGCAAATTTAACAACTCTTCTATTCCCTCTCAATTAAATAGGAAAATCACCCTAAAGACAAGTGTTTTTGAACCTGCATATTTATCAGCCTAGGAAACCTACTGTACCAAATGCATTTTGATTTTTTCGCAAGACTTTTTTCCATAAAAGCTAGTACATCTAGAATTGAATATAAATCAGTTCCCCTTATGCCTTTAACACATTGAAACCTATAGAATATATACTCAAACCATAGTTTTATAAAAGTAATGTAGTTTTGTAACATTAAAAGTAATGTCAGAATCTATGTTTGTGGTAAAGTACTAACACAAGAACATCAAGTAGACGTTTTCAACCTAGCCTGTTACTCTCTATGATTATCATTTAAATCAAGCAGGCGCAATGTAAAGATAAGTATTCAAGTAATTCAGGCACACACTTTAGAGAACAAGAAGCAGTGTATTATAGTAACAGGGTTTGTATCTGACAAACAATTTCAGCATTGAGCAAATGGTTTTTATGAGTTGCGAGGCTGGATTTCTATTTCATCACTTAGAAGAGCTTCATCTGAATCGAGACTTTCTTCTTTTTCATCCTCCTCTCCCTCACCTTGTAAGTCTTTCCACATCAGTTGCCTAGCTAATTTGATGTTCAATCCTTCAGTGTAGTGAAGCTTCCTCTTCATCTCAAACTGCCGCTGTCTCTCCTGTAGGTCGAGGAGGATTTGGGCGGCGTTTCCGTCACTGCTTGCTTGCCCTTGTGCCTGACGGCTGGACTCGGAGGTATCAGTGACGGATAGTTTCTTCGTCAAGATGTCCAGGGAAGTGTCTTCCTTCGTTTCAATATCACTCACGATGTCGTCTCCATCATCTTGTACGCTGATGTGGTGAGTGCCAGGCTCATTCATCTTCATTAAACCATAATCTCTGTATGCTGGACGGTACGTTGCCAGGATGCTCGATTCGTCCCACTTCTGGGACTTTTTTTCTCTCTTCTCCTGGTTAGTCCCTGCGGACTGCTGGGCGGGAACCGTCGCTGAGGAAGCCATAGAGCCTTTGTTTTTCAGGATGCCCTTGATGGGTCGGTGCGAGGCGGTGTAGGCTGCCATGCTTGGGGAGCGAAGGACCAAGCGATACTGGGGCTGAGCAGCTGCCTGCCGCGCTCCAGGCTTAAACTGCAGCGCGGTTTGGCTGGCCGGTCTCCCGGTCACGCCTAGTAAGGGTGCCAGGGCCCTGGCGTCACAAAGCGCTCCTGGAGAGTTGTCACTAAGGCAACCAGTCGCCTCTCGTCATTTCCGCCACTAAGGCAACCAGTCCCCTCTCGTCACTTCCGCCCCTACTGCCTCGAGGCCCACGCTAACATCTACTTAGTTTACTTTTTTTTTGGCCAGGGCTGGGTTTGAACCCGCCACCCTTAGTTTACTTTTACTTGAGTAAGATAGGAAATACCCATTCTTTGGGCATGAAATGGGAAAGCATTGTTTTGGGGATTTCTGTATACCCTGTCTACATACAGGAAAGCTATATACAATGTATTTCTCAATGTGAGTCACTGTCAAAAATTTGAAAGCCAATACATTATTTGGAAAGATGGAAGGTCTCAGGTCACAAGGGATGAACTCCTCTCTCTTGTGGCTGTCCACATCCTCCCCTTCCCACAAATACAATCTAGTCCTATCCCCTCTAAGTCTTGGTGAATGGCCCCAGTCTTGAGCCACTTATAGCGGTTGGGAGCCTAAGTATCCTCCTCCATCCTCTGGTATTGCTCACTCTCCAGTCAAACCTTCAGGTGTGGCCTAAATATGTATTTCAAGAGACTCACTGGGCTTCTTCTGCTGCTACCTGTTCCAAATCACTATCAGCTCCTGCTGCGACTGCAACCACAGCCTTTAAACTGGCAACATCCCCTTCATCCGCCTTCCAGTCTCTTACCCACTCCCTAGCCACATGATTATTGTATCCATTTCTCAAATTATTCGGTGGCTTCCCATTGTCCTTAGAATAAAGATCCAAATACAGAAGGGGCTGAAAATCAACCATATGATATGCTTATTCTACTCAGGCATCCATCCACTGTAGCTCCAGCTTTGTATTCTGATCTTTCAATTATGGGAACATTAATGATCTTTCCTGACCAAGAGTCATTGTCCAAAGTCATCCTGCAGCCTGGAGCACCCCTTCAGATTTCAGCTCAATCATTATTAACTTAAAAGGGCCATTTCCTAATCCCCAAAGCAAATAGGGCTCCCTGTGGTTTCATGGCATCTCTCATTCTCCTTGACAGGACGTGGAGTCATTTGTAACATAGGAATTGTGTACAATAGAAGGTAAATGCCAAGAGGAAAAGGAAATGATCAAGACTCTCTCCTTTGACCAAACTTTAATCAGGCTCCTCTGAGTCCTCTGCTCAACTGGACCCAAACTTAGATTCCTCTGTCTCTGCAGAATATGGTTTGAACAGGGGTCCTGCTAAGACAGTTTAGTGGAAAATGCCCACCCTTGGTATCTGACCACCCTGGATAGCCAATCAAATTACTCATGTTCTACACTAGATGTCAGATCACCCCAGCCTGCCTTCATTAAGAGTCCTGTTGGGTCAGAATTCAACTCCAGCAGGAGCTCTTCTTACCCCTGATATTTTCTCTTAGTAATTTTTCATTCACTGACCTCCCACCCTGCTCCCAGGATATAAATAGTCACCTGTGATTTTTGGAGTGAGAGTTGAGGTCAATTTCTTCCCCCTACTGCAAGACCCCATTGCAGTGGTTCCTATCCCCACTTTGATAGACCCCATTGAATAGTCTCCCTTATCATCTTTAACAAAGTATTATGAATAATTTTTTCTTTGACAGTTATGTAGGCCATGAACCAGGTAAGACCAGATTCATCACTGGACCCCCAGATTGCTCATTCAAAATCCTAAGTGTGCACCTTCAAAACCTGATCAGGAATCCATTGGCAAGTCTGACTCCTGGACCAGTGCTCTAGATTACAGTCTGTTGAAGCATGGTAAGGATAGGTTTTGATTCTTACAGTTCTGAATATACTCTTGAAGCTGGGTTGGAGTCCCAGGCTTCTTTTGAAAGATACCTGGTGGGCTGGAAGTCTTTCTCCCGGCTCTTTGTTTGGAGTGGGGTTATATATATTCCCTGACTCCTGGGCGTGGGCCTGGCTGGAAAATACCTCCTGGTTCTCTTTTTTTCCTCATATGGGGATTACTCTCTGACTCCTTGGCCTGAAACATTTTTCTGATTCTTTTGTTTTGGGTGGGGATGCATTCCACTAACTCCTGGGCTGGAAATTTATTTTTTTCTGGCTCTTTCTGAGGACTTTTTTCTCTGTTTGATCCTACCTCTCCTATAAGAACTCTTTAGTCATTTGAAACTCAGTTTCTTGAACCCATGCTGACACCAGCTTTGTCTGCTTCCTTTCTTATTGGCATGACTTTGCTGAGGATAATTTGGAGCTTCAGTAGTCTGAACTTGGGATTTCCCCAAACTGCCACCATAAGTCTCTTCTTCCCATTGTTTCTGCTCCTCTTTCTTCCCTTACTTACCTTTGATCTTCCTTTCAAGCCTGTATTCCCTCTGTTCCTCTGTCTACACCCATCAGACCTTTTCCTTCTCACTCCAGTTCCTCATCTACCGCAGTTACTTGAACTTTAGGTCTCCTTCCGGTGCCCCAGTCAGGGTCTCTCAAGGGACTCAGGGACCCGTGAAAATAACTACCTGAGGATGGAGAAGGAAAAAAATCTAATCAAAACCTGACTGGATATTTTATCTACTCAAGTGGGCTTTGGAAACATCTAGAAATAGATGTTCCTGATGTGACATGTAATCTACAGCCTCCATAAGATTACATATCAAGGCAAAAGAAAATCTTGGAGCTCTTCTCCACAAAACTTCATAAAAAGCTTTACCCTTCTTTGAGTAGGTAATCTCAACTTGTCTGATTTTTGTCAGAAACAAAATTCAGATATAAACATTAAGTTGGGATAAACCAATGAGTCCTGTATTGCTGTGTTGCCTGATTCACAACCAACATTTAAAAATGAAAGCTGTAAGATCTTTGTTTGCCTCTGTATGTTTATGCATGTATACATATATGTATGTTTTATATGATAGTTCCCCACCTCCAGATACTATTACCAAATTAATTTTTAAAATTCTTTAAATGAGTTCTATATGAATTAGCCTAGAGATAAATGAAACCTATAAAAATTATTCCTAAAATTCCCAGAAATATAGGAACTAACCTAAATTCTTTTTAAGTTCTTATGATTTGAATAAATCTTTGGTCATTACGATTAGTTTAATGTTGTTGGATTAATAAAGTGAGTATGTCTTCTGATTTATCAGAATGAAGTATAATATGAGCTTAGATTTTATTTTACAAGGTTTCCTACTATGTTACCTCTACTAAATATTTAAAATTATGAAAGTTATAAATTCAAACTAAGAACAAATGTATCCTGCAGTATCCATTGCTTCATGTACATTAGTTAAACAAAAACCCAATTCAACTTTTCCAGATATTTCTTTTGTGATGCTTCCTTAATATGCACATGCTGTGAAAATAGTTAACAGGCAAATAACTTGAGATGATGGTTAGCCTTGTTTGATGCTCTAACATATCTACCTAAAAAACAGTTTCCAAAATCTTTGGTAAGGTGAATCCCTAGAATTAGGCTTAGTTTAATTGGGTAATAAATATGTATTACATAATCATTTCTAGTTAGGATAAACTACTAAAACACTGATTTTTGAACCTAAGTTTAGGTTTATGTACTTATGGCTTCTTATAAGAAGGCTAAAATATATTTGGTCCTGTTAATAAACATGAAAAATTACACTATGAGGAAATAGCATATATCTATATGAAATGTGATAAGGGATGGCATATTCGTAAAATGTGCTCCTCTGCTCCTATAGAATGTTGACATGTCTAATTCCTAGATTTCTCTGTAAAAGAAAAGCTATTGATGATTACAAATTCTAATCAGTATATGTAATTAACACCACTAGAAATAGTAAGGGTGAAGGGAAACAAGTTTACAAGTCAAATATGGAAGGAAAGTAAGGTATTTTTATTTCTTTTGTTTTTATTTCAAAATATTAATTAAGGAGGTTCAAGTGTTACATGGATATCTTGGATAATGCTTAAGTCATGATTTTTGCTGTGCCCATCACCAGAATCATGTTCATACCTCCTTCTCATCCTCCCCCTTCTTGGTTTCGTGTGTTCTTTATATCATTTTGTGCTAGTGTGTTTAAATCTCCACTTATTAATTAGGATATATTGTGCTTGATTTTTCATTCCTGAGATGCTTCACTTAGGTTAATGGTCTCCAGTTCCATCCAAGTTCCTGCAAATGACATTATTTCATTCCTTTTAATGGCTGAATAGTATTTCATAGTATGTATATACACGTATACCACATTTTCTTTATCCACTCATGAAACAATGGGGCACTTGGATTGATTCTACATCTTTGCAATTGGAAAATTGTGTTTCAATAAATGGCCAAGTGCTCCCATATTTTTGATAAAATAACTTCATTTCCTTTGAGTAATCACCCAGCAATGGGATTGCTGGATTAGATGGTAAGTCTACATTTATTTCTTTGAGGAATCTCCATATTGTTTTCGATGGAGGTTGTTCTAATTTGCAGTCTCAACCAAGAGTGAATAAGCATTCTTTTCTCTCTTGTATCCATATCACATCTATCATTTTGACTTTTTTAGTAATGGTCATTCTGATAGGGGTAAAGTGGTGTCTCACTGTGGTTTTAATTTGCATTTCCCTGATAATTAGTGATGTTGAGCATTTTTTCATATTCTTATTGGACATTTGTCTATTTTATTTGAAAAAATTTCTACACAGCCTGTAGTCCCTAGGATGGACCGGCTTGCTATGTAGCTACTTGCTGAGCTTGTGTGTCCCCTATGGGATAAAAAAAAGCGGAGCTGAAGGACCTGTTCTTGTGAGGATAGTCCTACAAGTATGTGAACAGTGGATCTTCTAATTTGGAATTTTTACCAACCAGAGGGGCCTGTCAAAAGGATCCCAGTATTATGTTGCATTTTATGAAGCCACATGCACAAAGGCAGATGAACAGACATCATTTAACTAATCAACCTGCAGATGCTTACCATTGACCCTGAAAGGCACACTTCTTTCTTCTCCCCCAGACTTGGAGGCGGCATGACCATGGATAGTGCAACTGAGAGGAGCCACTGGGGCTTGGAGGAGGATAAAGCTGAGTTTAAGCTGGAAACTAAAAGACTAGATTGTCTGGTGGTCCCACTTGCACAGTTCCTCTCCACTTCCTCTGGTTTTGCTCCATGGACAGACCAACAAGCCTGGACAGTGAGGAACTCAAGGCTTCTGAGCAAGATGGCAGCCGAGTAACAGCTTCTGTGCAACTGGGCACAGTGAGATTAGGGAGAGAAGACTCCAGGCATCTCTGTCTGGTGTGTTCTGTCCGGAGACTTCCCTTTGATGACATAGGGAGTCAGCAAGAGACGTCTGGACCCCACGAGGAGGACGAAAAGTGGTGAAAAACTGGCAAGTACTACTAGGTGCATTTGTTTGGTTGGAGGCTGCCCACAGCTATAACCATAGCAACAGCAAGACTGAAAGCGGAAAAAGCCTTACCTGTGGAAAAACCAAACCTGTTTTGGATTTTTTGGACTTGGGCACTTGATTGAACTGCCTTGGGAGATCTTGGACGGGTGTGTGGATGACTTTGGGCATTGTCTGGGGCTACAGACTGAGCGGCTGAGCCAGAAAGGAACTAAAATTGTTCAGCTGTGGGCTGCCCACATGGCCACTGTGTGGGGATCAGCCAGGAGGATTTGGGTGAGTAATCTAGTGACTGAGCTGCCCAAAGGCAGGGATTTAGACACTGGGGAAGAGCAGAGATTTAACTGTTTGGCAGATTACAGCCTTGGCCCTCTGGGCATAGTTTTGGAGCACTGGATAAGTGGGCAGCCATGCCAGGAGAGATCCCAGAGATAAGTGTTTTACTTGGAAAGCGTCTGCTTAGCCAAGGTTCACAGTTTGGAGTGTCTTTTAAGCAGGCTGAGGAGACATTTAGGATCCGAAGCCTGTGGGGTCTGAGAGATCAGCAGAGGCTTCCGGTCTCCATCTCATACAGCTGTATCAACGCTGTAATTAACATCTCATACCTCAGAAGATCACCTGTTGCCCAGATAATATTCAGCAAGATATATATACTGTTTGGTTTTTTGGTTTGGGTTTTTTTTTCCTTCTTAATTTCAACATTTATCCTCTACATTTTTCTTTTTTTTTTTCTTTGTTCTTTTTGCTATTTTTTCCACTATTCTAGTTTAAATACAATCTTCCATTTTTGCCTTCTTTAACAACTGGAATTTCATTTTTGCCAGTGTTTCTGTCCCTATTATTTGTTTTTTCTTCTCCCAATTTTGTCCCGTAAGGGTTTTTATTTGTTTCAGTTTGATTTATAGTATTTTTCTCTTTCCTCTCTACCTGGTGGAGGTGGGGTACTGTGTCTGCTCAGGCTGGCAAAGAGCTGTTGACCTCAAGGGAACCATTTAACCCAGCACCCTCAGAGGTTGGGGGTTTTTAAGGTTGGGTCAAAGTACCCTACTATACATCCATATTACTCCTGTCTCTTTCTTTCAGTGCCTTTCTTCTTTTTGTCAATATTTCCTTTTACTCATCTCCTCTATTATCTCTTTTTTCTTTCTTTGTAAAATCTTTTTCCTTTCTTGTTCTTCAATCTTCTCATCCTTCTGGTCTTGTACCAAAAAGACTCATTAAAACTTTAGGCCAGAGGCACAGAAATTTAAAGAGCAAGAGGAAGTGAAAGGAAAAATAGGGTAAGGAAACATATACAAGAAAATACTCATGAAGAAGAATCAGCAGAAAAATTATGGCAACATGAAATGCCAGTCCAGAGCAACCACTTCAAGGGACCGTGAGGTAGCTAGAGCAGAGGATTCCCCACCTATAAAGAAATGTTAGAAATGACAGAAGGGGAATTTAAAATACAGATGATGAAAACAATGAAGGTGGGCAGCACCTATGGCTCAATGGGTAGTGTGCCAGACCCATATACCAAGGTGGTGGGTTTGAATGCAGCCCCAGCCAAATTGCAACAAAAAATAGCCAGGTGTTGTGGTGGGCACCTGTAGTCCCAGTTACTCAGGAGGCTGAGGCAAGAGAATCACCTAAGCCCAGGAGTTGGAGTTTGCTGTGAGCTGTGATGCCATGGCACTCTACCAAGGGTGATAAAGTGAGAGTCTGTCTCTAAATAAAAAGAAAACAATGAAGGAAATTGCTGAGAAACTGGAAAATTGCTAAAAGGAAATCCAAAAACAGAATCAAATAAGAAATGAATGATATGAAGAATACAGAAAAGATATAGCAGAGTTGAAAGAACTGAAGCAGTCAATTAGGGAACTTAAAGATGCAATAGAAAGTATCAACAACAGATTAGATCATGCAGAAGAAAGAATCTCAGAGATAGAGGATAAAGCTCTTGAGATAACTCAGATAGTTAAAAAGGCAGAAAAGAAGAGAGAGAAAGCAGAATGTTCACTGGCAGAATTATGGGACTTTCTGAAACATTCAAACATACGAGTTATAGGTATCCCAGAAGGGGAAGAAGAATGCCCCAGAGGAATGGAAGCCATTCTAGAGAATAATATAAATGAAAATTTCCCAAATACCATGAAAGATTCTGACATACTTCTTTCAGAGGGATATTGGTGCCCTTGTCACCTCAACTCAAATGGAGCTTCTCCAAGACACATTGTGATGAATCTATCTAAAGTCAAGACAAAATAAAAGACTTTGCAACCTGCCAGAAGTAAGTGCTAATTGACCTACAGGGGCAAATCCATCAGGGTGACCACGGACTTCTCTAATAAAACTTTTCAAGGAAGAAGACAATGATCTTCTACCTTTAATCTACTTAAACAGAACAATTTCCAGCCCAGAATTCTATATCCTGTTAAGCTAAGCTTTAAAATTGACAGAGAAATCAAATATTTTTTATTTATTTTATTTTTTTCAGTTTTGGTCGGGGCTGGGCTTGAACTCACCAGTTCCAGTATATGGGGCTGGTGCTCTACTCTGTGAGCCCAAGAAATCAAATCATTTACTGATATGCAAACATCGAGGAAATTTGCCACAACAAGACCAGCTTTATAGGAAATACTTCAACCTGTTCTACACACTGACCATCACAATGCACCTTCAGCAAAGTAAACATCCAGAAATGAAAGGACAGAACCTAGCTTCTGTAATGATGCAAAAGAGAAAACCAAGCAATGGACTTTCACAAAGTAAGATGAATAGAATGCCCCCACACTATCAATTATCTCAATAAATGTCAATTGTTTGAATTCCCTACTTAAAAGGCATAGGTTGGCTGACTAGATAAAAAGCACCAGCCATCTATTTGCTGTCTGCAGGAAGCACACCTCATGTCAAAAGCCAAATTAAAACTCAGAGTTAAGGGATGGAAGTCAATTTTTCAGGCAAATGGCATTCAGAAAAAAAGAGGGGTTGCAATCTTATTTTCAGACACATGTGGATTTAAGGTAACTAAAGTGAAAAAAGACAATGATGGTCACTTCATATTGGTCAAGGGAAAAATACAATCAGACATTTCAATTCTAAATATTTATGCACCAAATTTAAATGCTCCCAGATTCTTGAAACAGACCTTAATTAGTCTGAGCAATATGATATCCTATAACACCATAATAACAGGGGACTTAAATACCCCTCTCTTGAAGCTGGACAGATCCTCTACACAGGAATTAAACAAAGATATAAGAGACTTAAATGAGACCCTAGAACAACTGTATATAGAACATTCTATCCCAAAGTTAAAGAATATACATTCTTCTTATCATCCCATGGAACATTCTCCAAAATTGATCACATCCTAGGACACAAAACAGACTCAGCAGAATCAAAAGAATTGAAATTTTGCCTTGTATCTTCTCAGACCACAAAGCATTAAAGGTGGAACTCAACTCCAATAAAAACATTCAATCTCACACAAAGACATGGAAATTAAACGACCTTATGCTGAATGACAGGTGGGTGCAAGAAAAAATAAAAGAGGAAATAATTAACTTCCCTGACCATAAAACAATGTAGACACAAGCTACCAAACCTGTGGGATACACCAAAAGCAGTCCTGAGAATAAAATTTACCGCTTTAGAAGCCTACATTCAAAAAATAGAAAGAGAGCGCATCAACAAACTCACAAGCCATCTTATAGAACTGAAAAAAGAAGAACAATCTAAGCCTAAACCCAGAAGAAGAAAAGAAATATCCAAAATTAAATTAGATATCAATGAAATTGAAAACAAAACAATCATTCAGAAAATTAATGAAACAAGGAGTTGGTTTTTTGTAAAAAATACAATAATTAAAACTTTGGCCAGATTAACTAGAAATAGAAATACAAAAATCTCTCGTAACCTCAATCAGAAATGATAATGGGGAAAAAACAACAGATGCCACAGAGATACAACAGATTATCTCTGAATACTACAAGAAACTGTATGCCCAGAAATTTGACAATGTGAAGGAAATGGACCAATATTTGAAATCACACCCTCTCCCTAGACTTAGCCAGGGAGAAATAGAGCTACTGAAAAGACCAATTTCAAGCACTGAGATTAAAGAAACAATAAAAAATCTCCCAACAAAATAATACCCTGGTCTGGATGGCTTCACACCAGAGTTCTATCAAACCATTAAGGAAAAGCTTATTCCTATACTGCAGAAATTATTCCAAAAAGTGAGGAGGAAGGACTCTTTCCCAACATGTTTTATAAAGCAAACATTACCCTGATGCCAAAAATAGGAAAAGATTCAACTAAAAAGGAGAACTTCAGACCAGTTTCACAAATGAATATGGTTGCAAAAATTTTCAACAAAATCCTAGCCAATAGACTACAGCTTCTTATCAAAAAAGTCATACATCATGATCAAGCAGTTTTCATCCCAGGGATGCAAGGCTTGTTGAACATACACAAGTCCATAAACATTATTTACTATATCAACAGACACAACAACAAAGCCCATACGATCCTCTCAATAGATGCAGAAAAAGCTTTCGATCAAATCCAGCATCCTTTTCTAATTCAAACACTGAAGAGTATAGGCATAGGTGGCACATTTCTTAAACTGATCAAAGCTATCTATGACAAACTCACAGCTAATCTTTTACTGAATAGAGTAAAAATGAAAGCTTTTTCACTTAGAACTGAAACCAGACAAGGTTGTCTTCTATCACCATGACTATTCAACAAAGTGCTAGAAGTTCTAGCTAGTACAATCAGGCAAGAGAAGGAAATAAAGGACATCCAAATGGGAGCACAGGAGGTCAAATTCTTCCTCTTTGCTGATGATATGATCTTATACTTCAGGAACCCCAAAGACTCAACCACAAGACTCCTGGAGGTCATCAAAAAATACAAGAATGTCTCAGGATATAAAATAAATGTCCACAAGTCAGTAGTCTTTGTATACACCAATAATAGCCAAGATGAGAAGCTAATTAAGAACACAATCCCTTTCACCATAGCTTCAAAGAAAATGAAATACCTAGGAATGTACATGACAAAAGAGGCAAGGGACCTCTACAAAGAAAATTACAAAACCCTAAGAAAGGGAACAGTGGAAGATTTTAACAAATGGAAGAATATACTATGCTCATGGCTGGGAACAATCAACATTTAAAATGTCACTTCCCAAAGCAATCCAAAGATTCAATGCCATCCCTAATACCAACAGCAGACTTTCAAGACTTGGAAAAAAGAATTGTTCATTTTGTATGGAAGCAGAAAAAACCCTGTATATCTAAAGCACTTCTTAGTAATAAAGAAAAAGCCAGTGGTATTGTTCTACCAGCCATTTGGTTATACTACAGGGCCATAGTGATCAAAACAGCATGGTATTGGCATAAAATTAGAGACATTGACATTTGGAATTGAATAGAATACCATGATGTGAAACTAAAACCTTATAGCCACTTAATGTTTGATAAAACAAACAAGAACATACACTGAGGAGAACACCTATTCAATAAATGGTGTTGGGAGAACTGGATAGCCACATGTAAAAGACTTAAACTGGACCCACACCTCTCACCACTTACAAAAATTGAGTCAAGGTGGAGGAAACATTAAAGTCTAAAGCATCAAAGCACAAAAATCCTTGAAGAAAGTGTTGGGAAAACACTTGAAGATATTGGACTGGGGAAAGGTTTCATGAAGAAGATTCCTGTGGCAAATGCAACAATAACAAAAATAAACAAATGGGACTTAATTAAGTTAAACAGCATCTCTACAACTAAGGAAACAACAACAAAATCAAATAGACAACCTTCAGAATGGGAACAGATATTTGCATGTTATGAACCAGACAAAACTTGATAACTAGCATCTACAGAGAACTCAAATTCATCAACATGAAAAAACCCAACAATCCCATATATCACTGGGCAAGAGACATGAATAGAAATTTCTCTATAGAAGACAGAAGAATGGCTAAAAATGTTCATTGTCCCTAATCATCAAAGAAATGCAAATCAAAACTACCCTGAGATATCACCAAACCCCAGTGAGAATGGCCCACATCCCAAAGTCTCAAAATTGCAGGTGCTGGCATGGATCGTGGATAGAAGGGAATACTTTTACATTGCTGATGGAACTGTAACCTAATACAATCTTTTTGGAAGGAAGTATGGAGAGTCCTCAAAGAACTCAAATTATACTTCCCTGCAATCCCATTATTAGGCATCTACCTAGTAAGAAGAAAACATCTTTTAAAATTCTGTGGATCACCCTTTTGTAACAATGAAAATACTTTGTGGCTTTAGGAATGTTGAGAACCACTGTCATAAGGACATTTGCACTAGACTGTTTATCACAGTTCAATTTATAATCCCCAAAATGTGCACATAGTCTAAATGCCCACCAACCCAGGAATGAATTAACAATCTGTGCTATATATATACCAGGAAATACTATTCAGCCATTAAAAAGATGGAGACTTTGCATCATTTGATGGAGGTGGAACACCATTCTTTTGTGAAGTATCACAATAATGGAGAAACAAGAATCTAATGTACACAATTCTAATATGAACGCAGAGGGGTATGGTAGAGGGATGAAGGAGCCGGGAGAGAGGAGGAGGAGGCACAGTGTATGACACACCACTTAACAAATACAATCAGTGTAACCTAATTCTTTGTACCCTCAATGAATCGCAAATGATAAAATATATTTAAAAAAATTAAACATGTACCAGAGTATTACAATGATAAAAAATTCAAAATTTATTATTTTTGTATTTAAGAGGGCAGAATTGAGAATTTTATTTAGGAGAATGAAAGATTAAAAAAGAAAAAGCACACTTATAATACTAATGGCTAAAATTCACTAGGAACATGTTAGTCATTAATACTTATGTACCTAGTAATACAGGAAAAATATAATTTTATAGAGCAAAAGTAACAGAAGGGGAATTATGAAAAATCATATTACTACTGAGACTGTTAAATTTTGTGCCTAAAAGGCAAGAGCAGATTAACATTCTGGGATTACGTGAGAATAATAATAACGAAAACAGAATATATCAGAATATACCACTACAGCCATGATCAGAAAATATTGTAGGCATCTTAAATATTACTTACACCTCTAAAAATAAAAATAAATGACTTGAACATTAAATTCAGAAAGCCACGATGTAATCTAAAAGTATGAAGGCAAAACTACTAGTTAGAGGTGGAAGTTGAAATAAATGAGTTAGAAAATAAAACTACAGTGAAATTTTACTTAGGAGGATGTTCTCCAGATCCTTCCACGTAAATATAAAAGAAGTAAAGTCTCCATCTTTCTTTATGGGTGAATGTAGGGGTATATGTATATGGTACACTTCCTGGGTGAAGGGTTCAACTATGATTTGCACTTTACCTAACAAATGCAAATAGTGTAACCTGATTTTACATATCCCTCTCACATTAACCTGAATTTTTTTAAAAAAGAACTGCAGTGAAATTCATATATGAGAGGAATGGCAGGTTACTTGCATAGATATCAGAAACATGAAAAGTCACTGCATAAATTAATCAAAGGGGGAGAAAGACAAATGCTCAAAATTTAAAATGACAAGGCTGACATAGTCTTCAATAAAAAGAAAATTTGAAGTCTCCTAAGTGCAAAGTTTGCAGAATTCTATTCAAATACATTTGAACACAGATGCAATGGATAATTTTCTAGTGAAACACAAGTTGCCCATATTGGCCCCAGGAGAGGCAAAAAGTCTAAGGAGACAATCACATACAACACGTGCTGAATTTGGATAATTAATTCTACTATAAAACAGCAGCCAGGAGCCTGGCACGCAGGCCACCCCACCTCAGAGCCTTGGCCACGGTGTATGGTACTCAGTGGGAGCGAGCACGCTGCAAGCTCGAGGATGTGCCAAACGGCTGCGCCATGACGGTTAGCTGGTTAGGGGGAAGCCCGGCCATTGAGGGGAACGCTCTCCAGCAGTGGAGACGACCCAGAGTGTCTGTTCTGTCTGGGTGCCATGGTGGTGGTGCTGCCCATGTCGGCGGGAGTCGAGGGCTGCGTGCCTTTGAGCCAGGACCAGGTTCCAGGAGCACTCTCGGCCCACAGAAATGAGCCATCGGACTGACAGGGCACAGGCTGCTGGTCCCTCACAGGGTCCACCATCCCAGAGGGAGCCAGTCCTGCCTGACACAACTGCATTCAGCAATGACTTGAGGAGTCTTTTCGAGTGTCCAGTCTGCTTTGACTATTGTTACCACCCCTCCTTCAGTGTCAGCGTGGTCATCTGGTTTGTATCAGCTGTCACCAAAAGCTGACTTCTTGTCCAACTTGCCGGGGCCCATTGGCAACTTGGCTATGGAGAAAGTGGCCAATTCACTTATGTTTCTGTGTAAATACGCCTTTTCTGGGTGTGGAACAACTCTGCCGCCCACAGAAAAAGCAGACTATGGAGAGTTCTGTGACTTTAGGCCTTATTCCTGTCCATGCCCTGGTGTTCTCAGTCAATGCGAAGGCTCTTTGGATGCTGTGATGCCCCCATATGATGCATCAGCATGACTCCATTACAGCACTACAGGGAGAGATCGCACTTTTCCTTGCTATGAACATTAATAATGTTCATGGTACTTTTGACTGAGTGATGATGCAGTCCTGTTTTGGCTTTCACTTCATGGTGATCTTGCAGAAATAGGAAAATGACGATGGTCAAGAGTGGTTCTGCACAATTCTACAGCTACTAGGAACAGCCCAGCAAGTGGAAAATTTTACTCACCAACTTGAGCTCAACGGTCATAGACGGTGATTGACTTGGGAAGCAACTCCTGGGTCTATTTGGGAGGGAATTGAGACAGCCATGATGAAGAGTGACTGCCTTGTCTTTGACGCCAACAGCTTTTTGTAGAAAGGGGCAATTTAGGCATCACTGTAACTATTGCTCAGTGTTGAAATGGCAATAAGACTTTTTCTGGCCAGTGTTTAGAACTATCGCTATTAACTTCACAGAAAATAAGGCACCCTTTTTCCTGCCAACCTGAAACTCTTTTGGTTGGTGGAAAGTAGATACATGAAAGTGGATAAAAGGCTGTAAAATACAGGAAGCAGTTTCATGTAGTAACACTGATACCTTTAAAAAGAAGTCAATAGTAAACCACTGAAAATATGTATTGGTAAACCCAAGGTTGGCATGTTTGTTATTAAAAAAGGAAGATTGTAAAATAATTCTGAGTTTTGTGCTTCTTGTAGATTGATTATATTGCTGAAAAATACTGGGTTTCTTGTTTGTGTGTATGTGTGTGTGTGATTGTGTGTGTGCTTTTGTGTGTGTGTTTGTTTGTGAATGTGTGTGTGGGGGGGTTATTTTCTCTTGAACTAACAAGCCATCTTGGACCACTGCTTTTCCCCTTTGGGAGTCATTACATAGTGCTGTTGTGTGTGTGTTTGTATTTGCTAACTTTTATTCTCATTTTTGATTAAATAAATTTGAGTTTCTTTTCTGTAACTCAGGTTTTTCCTCACTTTTTGGGGGGTATCATTTTAAAGTTAGCATCTTTTAATATGCATAATTGTTTATGGTAAAGTTTATACTGTGTTAGATACATATTTCCCCCCCCCACCATTAATCAGTTCATTAGAAATATTTTAAATTCAGCTATTTGGTGAAGTTCCAAAAGGGAAAGGTGACATCAGAAAAATTATTGAAAGTTTTTTAAAGCAGCACTAAGATGGTCTCTCTCTTTCTCTTTTTCTCACTTGGTCTATTCTACAATTGAGTTATAACTTCAAACTTAATCATTATCAGGTTAGGAAATAAATTGATTTTTGAAATATTGAAAACAAATCAGACATTTTTTCTCTTTTTTTCAAATACCTTGGACAGATCACATGTCTAAACTTTGTTCTCATATTTATTGGTTTTACAAAAGAAGGCATCGCTATACACAGTATTTGTAATGAAAGGCAAATGATTCGTTTAAAAAAAGCAGTTGCAAAAAAGTATGTTTTTAATCTTTTATACTATACTATCATTGAAAGGATATCTGGCAATAAAAAGGAAGCACCAGCCCCAGATCTTTTCAGAAGACAATTCTAGAAAACTGTTAGATGTAAGATAATACTAATATTATCCAAACTATTTCAAGCATATGGGAAGTATACAAAATGAAGAAGAAGTATGAAACTGATTTTAAAACAGGGCTAAAATAGCACTTCAAAAATAAAAGTACAGATCACATAAAATAATAAGGATGTTTTTATGTAAAATATTAGCAAACCCAAGTAAAAACACATCAAAAATACATCATGAATTTATGATGGACCTTATGACTTCATGTACCTTATTCCATGTATACCAAGTGTTTCAGTATTAGAAAGATTATTAATATAATTTGAGTATTCACGGAGCCAAGGCAACAACTGTACCCCTGCTTCCATATGTCAAAATATATTTAACAGCATCAACATTCTACAGGACAAAAGATCCAGTTTCTTAATCAAGTAAGTTGGAAAGTTAAGAAAATAATGGTTAGACCTTTACATTAGAAGAGATAGAACATTTAAGAGTAAGTTCAAGACCAACTAAGGGAAATTACAATTAAAACCACAATCACAAACCACCACAAAGTTGCCAGAGCAAAAATTAAGGATTGTCTCTTGGTCTGTCTTGTGATGCTATAGCCGAACATCTGAGACTGAATAATTTACAAACACAGATGTTTATTCTCTGACAGATCTGGGAGCCAGAAAGTCCAAGGAAATTTGCACTAGATTGTTTATCACAGCTTAATTTACAATTGCCAAGATGTGGAAACTGTGTGCCCATCAACCGATTAATGGATTAATAAAATGTGGTGTGTATCTATCATGACTGAGCCATAGAAAAGATATAGACTTTACAACTTTTAGAGTTGCCTGGATAGAATTGAAGTACATTCTTTTGAATAACATACCTCAAGAATGGAAAAACAAGTATCCCATGTGCTCAATAGTAATTTGAGACCAGGAGGTGAATATCTACAGGCCCACATGAGAGGTAAAACACAATTAAATTCCAGAAGGGGTGAGGGGGAAGGATAGAGGGGAGGAGGGAACAGGCTTCCACCTAATGGGTACAATGTAGGAGTATATGGCACACCTCCTGGGTGAAGGACTCAAATACAACTCAGGCTTTGTGTAATTAATGCAAACAAATTAATGCAAACCTCATATTAATTGGAAACATTAGAAATAAAATATAATATCCCACTGCAAGGTTATTAAAACACCTGATTTTCTATGACCTTGGGAGAGTGAAACAGCCTCTTTTTCTTCAGTTTCTTCTTCTGCAAAGTGGGGAAATTAACTGTCCCTACTTCACGGACAGTTACTTGAGTTAGTATTTAAAAACCATGAGAACAGTGATGGGGTAAGCATACAGTAAAAGATCAACAGATGTGACTTGTTCTATGATATAAAATTTAAATAGTAAGGGGGCCAAGCAAGATGGTGGACGAGTAACAGCTTCTTTCCAACCAGGCATGGTGAGATTGGGAAAGAAGACTCCAGGCACCTCTGGCTTGTGGGCTCTTCCCAGAAACATCCCTTTGGAGACACGGGGAGGCAGTGGAAGGCTTCTGGACCCCAGGAAGAGGACAAAAACAGTGGAGAAGTGGGAAGTGGTTTCTCTCAGTCTGAGGCTGTGGTGCCTGCCACAGCCATAGCTGCAGAAACAGCAAGATTTCTGGCATGAAAGGCCTTCCCTGTGGGTTGTTTTGGTGTTTTGGACCTGAGCACTCAGTGAATTACCTTGGGAGACTGTGGGTGACTGTGTATGTGGCTCTGAGTAGTGTTCAGAGTTCTGGAGTGAGCTGCTGGATCAGAGCAGAGCTTTCCTTGTTTGGCTGTGGACCCCCCTATAGGCACTGTGGGAGAGCTGCCCTACAGTCTCTGCCCTCAGGGTCCCAGAGTGAGGCCTGTGCTGGAAGACTTTGGGCGAGTGATCTAGTGACTTTGAACAGTGCACAGAGGTCAGGACTGAGACTCTGGGGAAGAGTGGAGCTTTTGGCGTTTGGTGGTAGGAGAGCTGCCTTACAGCCTCGGCCCTCAAGGACTTAGAGTGCGGCTGGTTTTGGTGTGAAGCAGGCAGCCACTTCAAGAGAGATCCCAGTGACACATGATTTCCTGGGAAAGCCTCTGCTCAGCCAAAAGTGGGCTGAGAAGAGAGTCAGGCAATCAACCCTGTGGGGTTTGAGGGCAAAGAAGTCAGAAGAAGCCTCCAGTCTCCATCTTATACAGCTGTACCAGCATTGTGATTAGCATCTCATACCCCAGAAGATCACCTTTTACCCAGGCAATATTCAATAAGATATATATGTATTGCTTTGGTTTTATTTTGTCTTGTTTATTTCAACTTTTCTCCCCTGGGATTTCCTTTTATTCCTTCTTCTTCATTTTTCTAAATGTAAACATAATTTTCATTGTTGCCTTATTTAATAATAACAACTTCATTTTTGCTAGTGTTTCTACCCCTGTTATTTAGTTTTCCCCCAATTTTATCCCCTAAAGTTTTTTTGTTTTTTTGTTTTGGTTTGATTTATAATAGTTTTGGTTTTTATATTTGGTGGAGGTGGGATACTGTGTTTGTTCAGGCTGACAAAGAGCTACAGACCTAAAGGGAACCATCACCCAGTCTAGTAATTCCAGATGTTGGAGGAGATTTTAAGATGTGGGTCCAAATACCCTACTGTATACCTTTATTACTCCTTTCTCCCTCTGTCTGTCACTCTCTCTTCTTGTCAATCCTCACTTTTACTCACCTCTTTCCTTTCTCTTTTTCCTTTTCTTTTTTAAAAATCTTTTTCCACTTCTTGCTCTTCAATCCTCTCATCATTTTAGTCCTGTACCAAAAGGTCAACACCTTAGGTCAGATGCTTGGTAACTTAAAGAGTAAGAGGAAGTCAAAGAAAACTTAGGGCAAGGAAACAGGCAAACAAAAACACTCATAAGGAAGAAACATCAGAAAAATCTTGGCAACATGAAAAACCAGATCAGAGCAACCCCCACAAGGGACCATGAGGTAGCTAGTTCAGAGGATTCCACCTATAAAGAAATGCTAGAAATGACAGAAGGGGGATTTAAAATACCGATGATGAATACTGTGAAGGAAATTACAGGGAAAGTGGAAAATAACAAAAAGGAAATCCAAAAACAGAATCAAATAAGAGATGAATGATATGAAGAATATAGAAAAGATATAGCAGAGCTTAAGGAATTGAATCAGTCAATTAGGGAACTTAAAGATGCAGTAGAAAAGAGGACAAAGCTTTTGAGATAACTCAGATAGTTAAAGAGGCAGAAAAACAGCGAGAAAGCAGAATGGTCACTGACAGAACTATGGGACTACATGAAGCATTCAAACATATGAGTTATGTGTAGCCCAGAAGAAAAATAAGAACACCCCAGCGGAATGGAAGCCATACTGGAGAATATTATAAACGAAAATTTCCTAAATGTCACCAAAGATTCTGACACATGCCTTTCAGAGGTATATCAGCCCCCAGGTTCTCTCAACTCAAATAGAGCTTCTCCAAGACACATTGTGATGAACTTGTCCAAAGTCAAGAGAACAGAAAAAATTCTGCAAGCTGCAAGGAGTAAGCGCAAATTGACCTACTTGGACAAATCCATCAGGGTGACTGCAGACTTCTCAAATGAAACTTTTCAAGCCAGAACACAATAATCACCTTCTTTAATTTACTTAACCAAAACGATTTCCTTCCCAGAATTCTACATCCTGTTAATCTAAGCTTTATATTTGATGGAGAAATCAAATATTTTACTGATATGCAAACATTGAGGAAGTTTGCCACAATACCACCTCTACAGGAAATACTTTGATCTGCTCTACACACTAACCATCACAATGGACCACTACCAAAGTAAGCACCCAGAAACTAATGGACAAAATCTAGCTTCCACAAAGATGAAAACATAAAACTTAGCAATGGACTTCCACAAAATAAGATGAATAGAAATCCACCACACTTATCAATTATCTCAATAAATGTTAATGGTCTGAATTCCCCACAGAAGAGGCATGGATTGGCTGACTAGATAAAAAAAACACAAGCCACCCACTTTTTGTCCGCAGGAAAAACACCTAGCCTCAAAGGACAAATTAAAACTCAGAGTTTAGGGTTGTAAGACAATTTTTCAGGCAAATGGAATTCAGAAGGAAACAGGGGTTCCAATCTTATTTTCAGATTCAAGTGGATTTAAAGCAACTAAAGTCTAAAAAGACAAAGATTGTCACTTCCTATTGGTCAAGGGAAAAATACAACAAGAAGACATTTCAATTCTAAATATTTACACACCCAACTTAAATGCTCCCAGATTCTTGAAACAGACTTTAATTAGTCTGAGCAATATGATATCCTATAACACAATAATGATAGGGGACTTTAGCACCCCCCCTTTAAGAGATGGACAGATCCTCTAAGCAGGAATTAAACAAAGCTATAAGGGTCTTAAATGAGACTCCAGAACAACTGTGCTTGATAGATGTATATAGAACATTCTATCCCAAAGTTAAAGAATATACATTCTTCTCATCAACCCATGGAACATTCTCCAAAATTGATCATATCCTAGGACACAAAACAGACCTCAGCAGAATCAAAAGAATTGAAATGTTACCTTATATCTTCTCAGATCACAATGCATTAAAGGTGGAACTCAACCCCAATAAAAACATTCAATCTCACACAAAGACATGGAAATTAAACAACCTTACTCTGAATGACAGGTGGGTGCAGGAAAAAATAAAAGAGGAAATAATTAACTTCCTTGACCATAACAACAATGTAGACACAAGCTACCAAACCTGTGAGATACACCAAAAGCAGTCCTGAGAAGAAAAATTATCACTTTAGAAGCCTACATTCAAAAAATAGAAAGAGAGCGCATCAACAAACTCACAAGCCATCTTATGGAACTGGAAAAAGAAGAACAATCTAAGTCTAAACCCAGAAGAAGAAAAGAAATATCCAAAATTAAATCAGAGATCGATGAAATTGAAAACAAAACAATCATTAAGAAAATTAATGAAACAAGGAGTTGACTTTTTTTTTTTAATTTTTTTATAAGGAGTTGGTTTTTTGAAAAAATAAATAAAATAGATAAGCCTTTGGCTGATCTAACTAGAAATAAAAAAGTAAAAACTAGCAACCTCAATCAGAAATGATAAAGGGGAAAAAACAACAGATGCCACGGAGATAGAAGAGATTCTCTCTGAATACTACCAGAAACTGTATGCCCAGAAATTTGACAATGTGAAGGAAATGGATCAATCTGTGGAATCACCCCCTCTCCCTTGACTTAGCCTGGATAAAAGAGAGCTCCTGAACAGACCAATTTCAAGCACTGAGATCAAAGAAACAATAAAAAATCTCCCAACAAAAAAAATGCCCTGGTCTGGATGGTTTCACACTAGAATTCTATCAAACCTTCAAAGATGAGCTTATTCCTATATTGCAGAAATTATTCAAAAAATTCAAGGAGGAAGGAATCTTCCTGAACACATTTTATAAAGCAAAATCACCCTGATATCAAAACCAGGAAAAGACCCAATTAAAAAGGAGAATTTAGACCAATTTCATTAATGAATATAGATGCAAAAATTCCCAATAAAATCCTAGCCAATAAACTACAGCTTCTCATAAAAAAAGTCATACATCATGATCAAGTAGGTTTCATCCCAGGGATTCAAGGCTGGTTTAATACATGTAAATCAATAAACATTAATCACCATACCAACAGAAGCAAAAACAAAGGCCATATGATCCTCTCAATAGATGCTGAAAAAAGCATTTGATAAAATCCAGCATCCTTTTCTAATTAGAACACTGAAGAGTTTAGGCATAGGTGGCATATTTCTTAAACTGATCGAAGCTATCTATGACAAACCCACAGCTAATATTTTACTGAATGCAGTAAAACTGAAAGCTTTTCCTTTCCAAACTGGAACCAGACAAGGTTGTCCTCTGTCACCATTATTATTCAATATAGTGCTGGAAGTTCTAGCCAATACAATTAAGCAAGACAAGAAAAAAAAGGTTATCCAAATGGGAGCAGAGGAGGTCAAACTCTCCCTCTTTGCTGATGATATGATCTTATACTTTAAAAACCCCAAAGACTCAACCACAAGACTCTTGAAAGTCATTAAAAAATACAGTAATGTCTCAGAATATAAAATCAATGTCCACAAGTTATACACCAATAATAGCCAAGATGAGAGGCTAATTAAGGACACAACTTCCTTTGCCATAGTCCCAAAGAAAATGAAATACTTAGGAATATACCTAACAAAAGAGGTGAAGTACCTCTATAAAGAAAATCAATTATGAAACCCCAAGAAGGGAAATAGCAGATGACTTTAACAAATGGAAGAACATACCATGCTCATGACTGGGAAGAATCAACATTGTTAAAATGTCTATACTTCCCAAAGCAATCTACCTATTCAAAGCCATCCCTATTAAAATAACAACATCGTACTTTCAAGACTTGAAAAAAATGATTCTGCTTTTTGTATGGAACCTGAAAAAACCCCGTATAGCTATGGCAGTTCTTAGTAACAAAAACAAAGCTGGAAGTATCACCATACCCAACTTTAGGCTGTACTAAAAGGCCATAGTGGTCAAGACAGCATGGTACTGGCACATTTGGAATTGAATAGAAAACCAGGAAATGAAACCAACAACTTAAAACTACCTAATCTTTGATAAACCAAATAAGAACGCCCACTAGGGGAAAGACTCCCTACTCAATAAATGGTGCTGGGAGAACTGGATATCCACATGTAAAAGATTGAAACTGGACCCTCACCTTTCTCCACTTATAAAAATTGATTCAAGATGGATAAAGGACTTAAATTTAAGGCATGAAATGATAAAAATCCTCAAAGAAAGCTTAGGCAAAACACTGGAAGACATTGGCCTGGGGAAAGACTTCATGAAGAAGACTGCCATGGCAATTGCAAAAACAGCAATAGACAATGGGAAAGTATATTTACATATTTTGAATTAGACAAAAGCTTAGTAACTAGGATCTATACAGAACTTAAATTAATCCACAAGAAAATAACCAACAATCCTATACATCAATGGGGAAGAGATTTATCTTCTCTAAAGAAGACAGACGAAAGACTAGTAAACATATGAAAAAATGCTCATCATCCATAATTATTAGGGAAATGCAAATTAAAACCATCCTGAGATATCATCTAACCCCAGCGAGAATGGCCCATATCACAAAATCTCAAAACTGCAGATGCTGGCGTGGATGTGGAGATAAAGGAATACTTTTACACTGCTGGTGGGACTGCAGACTAATACAATCTTTTTGGAAGGAGGTATGGAGAAACCTCAAAGAACTCAACCTAAACCTCCTGTTTGATCCTGCAATCCCATTACTGGGCATCTATCTGGAAGGAAAAAAAAAATCTTTTATTATAAAGATATTTGTACTAGGCTGTTTATTGCAGCCCAATTTATAATCAGTAAAATGTGGGAACAGCCTAAATGTCCTTCAACCCAACTGCTATTAGAATATAGAAATGCTACTGATTTGTGTACATGGATTTTATAACCTAATAATTTGCTTAATTCATTTATCAATTCTAAGAGTCTTTTGTGAAATCTTTAAGGTTTTCTAAATACAATAGTATATGGTCAGAGAATAGAGATAGTTTGACCTTCTCTTTCCTGATTTGTATGCCCTTTATTTTTTTCTCTTGCCTATTTGCTCTGGCTAGGACTTCCAATACTATGTTGAATAGAGGTGGTGACAGTGGACACCCTTGTATTGTTCCCATTGTTAGGGGAAATGCTTTCAACTTTTCCCCATTCAGTATGATGTTGACTGTGGGTTTGTCATATATGATTTTTATAATGTTGAGATATATTCCTTCTATGCTTACTTATTTTTTGAAAGTTTTTGTAAAAAAAACAGTGCTGTATATTATCAAATGCTGTTTGTTCATCTATTGACATGATCATATGGTATTTTTGTTTCTTTATATACAGTGACTCATATTTATTGATTTGCATATGTTGAACCATCCTTCCATCTCTGGGATGAAACCCACTTGATCATGGCAGATTATCATTTTGATGTGCTATTGCATTCATTTTGCTGGTATTTTTGTTGAGGACTTTTGCATCTCTGTTCACAAGGGATATTGGTCTCTAAGTTTCATTTTTGGTTTGTATTCTTTCCTTTTGGTATCACGATGATACTGGTTTCATAGAATGAGTTAGGGAGGATTTTCTCCTTCTCGTTATTATGGAATAGATTCTGTTGGGTAGTTACCTGGTCTTCTTTGTATGTATGTTAGACTTTAGCTGTAAGTCCATCTGGTTGAGAGCTCTTTTACTTGTTTTTTTTTTTAATCCCTGAATGAGTCATGCTGTTCATTATTGATCTGTTCAGTATTTCTGTTTCTTCCTGATTCAGTCTTGGGAGATTGTGTGTTTCCAGGAATCTGTACATTTCTTCTAGATTTTCTCGTCTGTTTGCATACTAGTTTTTGTAGTATTCATGAGTGATAGGTGCATTTCTGCAGCATCAGTTATAATGTCTCCTTTCTTGTTTCTGACTGGGTTTATTTGAGTCTTTTCTATTTCTGGTTAATTTGATAGGTGGCATATTAATTTTTTTTTTTTTAGCTTTTAAAATGACTAGCTTTTTGTTTCATTGATCCTTTGCATTGTTTTATTTTTGATTTTCATCTCATTTAGTTCTGCTCTGGGCTTTGTTATTCCTGTACTTCTGGCTTTTGATTTAATTATTATTCTTTTTCTAGTTCCTTGAGATATTAAGATTAATTTGCTATCTTTCTGTCTTTTTTAATGTAGGCATTTAAGGCTATAAACTTTGCCCTTAGGACTGATTTTGGTGTATCTCATAGATTTTGAAAGCTGTGTCCTTGTCAATGAGTTTGAGGAATCTTTGATTTTCATCTTAATGTTATCATTGACCAAAAGTTCATTTAGCAGTAGGATGTTTAATTTCCATCACTTTGTGTAGATTTTTTTCTCCTGTAATTGATTCTTGGCTTTCTGCCACTGTGCTTTGAGAAGTAAAATGGTCTGATTTCAATTTTTTGACTTTTCTGAGACTCATTTTGTGGTCTAAGGTATAATCATTCTTCAAAAATGTCCCATGTGTTGATGACAAAAATGTATATTAAGTAGTTGTGAAGTGGGATGTTCTGTAAATGTCATGTCCATTTGTCCCAGATTTTTGTTCACATTCAGTGTTTCTTTATTCATTCTCCACATCAATGATCTGTCCAGTTGTGTCATTAGAGTATTGGAGTCTCCAAGAATTAAGACGTTACTGTCTCTGCTTAGATACAGAAGAATTTGCTTTATGCGACCAGGAACTCCTGTGTTAAGTCCATACATATTTAGAATTGTTATGCCTTCTTGCCAAATTGCTCCCTTTGCCATTATATAATGACCATCTTTAACTTTTTTTTAACCATTTTTGATTTATAGTCTGTTTTTATCTAATGTGAGAATGGCTACCCTCTTCTCCAATGGTTTCTATTAGCATACACTATCTTTTTCATTCCTTTACCTCAAGTCTGTGTGACTCCTTATGTTTCTCCAAGATGTGTTTGTTGGAGAAAAGAAATACTTTTGTGTTTCTTCATCTATTCAGATAGTCTATGCCTTTTAAGTGGGCATTCAGACTATTCATGTCGATTGTTAGTATTGATAATGTGGGATGCTGTTTTATTCATCATTTGGGATGATACCTTATTGTTTTGTTTTCCTTCTTGTGCTTTTTTATAGGCTCTATGAAGCATAACTTTTGGGTATTTTTACACATGTGGGTATCTATTGTGCTGTTCCATGTATAATGCACTTTAGAGCATTTCCTGTAGGGCAGGTCTGGTAGTGACAATTTCCCTTCATGTTTATTTATCTGGAAAAGTCTTTATTTCTCCATCATTTATGAAACTTAATTTTGTAGTAAAATTTTTGACTGGGAATTATTTTGCTAAGAAGATTAAAAATGGGGCTTCAATCTCTTCTGGCCTATAAGGTCTCCAGTGAGAAGTCTGGTATTAGCCCGATGGGCTTTCCTTTGTTGTTGCTTTCATCTTGCAGCTTGTAGAATTTTCTCCTTCATTTTGACTGTGGTTAAGTTCATAACTATGTATTTTGGAGATGTCCTGTTTGCTATGAATCTTCCTGCTGCTTGATCTCGTATCTGGATATCTGAATTTCTGGCAATACCAAGAAAATTCTCCTCAATAATTCTCTCAAATAGATATTTTTATGGTTTTTCTTTTTCTTTTTCTTCCTCTAGGATACTTATTATTCATATATTCATATAGTCCCATATTTCTTTGAGTGATTCAGCATTACTTATTCTTTCTTCTGCATCTTTGACTGACTAGGTTAGTTCAAAAGCCTTGTCTACGAGCTCTGAGATTCTTTCTTCTGCTAACCTGTTATGGAAGCTTTCTACTACATTTTGACTAAATGGCTCCTAAATGACTCTTTCACTTTTTTTTTTTTTTTGAGAGTCTTACTATGTTGCACAGGTCAGCGTGCCATGGCATCAGCCTATTTCATAGCAGCCTCAAACTCCTGGGTTCAAGTGATCCTCCTACCTCATCTTCCTGAGTAACTGGAATTGTAGGTGTCAGCCACAATGAATGTCTGGATAATTTTTCTAGTTTTAGTAGACATGGAATCTCACTCTTGCTCATTCTGATTTTGAACTCCTGGGCTCAAGCAATCCTTCCACCTCAGTGTGGGCATATCACCTGATCTTATCTGACCTTGGAAGCTAAACAGTGTCAGGTCTTGTTAGTACTTGAACAGGAGGCTTTTTTCTTTAAGTTCTGTTACATCCTTTCTTATGTTGTAGGACTCTTTAGTGACTTTTTCACTTTTTTCTTTCATATCTTGAAACATGTTTGGCTACTCAGTGTTTGTTTTCAACTTTCTCTTCAATTCCATTCATTTTGTCTGTCGTCCATATTCTGAATTCTATTTCTAATCTTTCAACAATTTCCTTGTGGTTGGAGTCCACTGCTATGGTTGTCATTCACCAATGTGGAGCATGGCCTGCTAGTTCACATGCAAGAGCATGGGCTGGGTTTACCCAGCTAACACATGACCAGAAGGCTTGTTCCACTGATTAGCACTTGAGGCCATAGGAGTAGCCTGCTGGATAGCTGGGACTCTTTCCTCTCACAGGACCTGCTGAGGCTGCTACTATGGGACATCCAAAGCTCCATCTCAGTTCCCTGGTAGGGAGGACTCTTGGTTCCAAGTCACGGGCATGCAAGATTGTACATTCTCCCTACTCCCTCCCTTGCCTGGTAGTGGGTGATGTTGGGGTAGCTGGAACATAGTACATCCCTGTGCAAGCTGGGAGATCTGGCCCTCAGACTTTAGCATGGCTGCAGCTGCAACAATCTGGGAACTGAGCAGACAATCTTGCGGACCCATGAGTCCTGGCTGAGTCTGCTCTCTGATGCAACTTTACAGTTTCCAAGCAGTGGCCTGATCAGTATAGAGGCCTGCAGTGATGGTGGGGAGCCCCTCACAGCTCAAATGTTGATGTGGGAGCATGGGGCCTTGGGTCTCTCTCCTTCATCACTTCTCCATGTGTAAAGTTCTCCTCCAGGTACTTTCTGATCTTGGCAATTGGAACTCCTTGTTTCTCTCTCTTGAGTGTCTCCCATCAGAGTTTCTCATGATTTATAATGCTATCTCCAAGAGGGGCCATATGTAGATGAGCATCTACTTGCAGTTTTCAACCCTTTCATATTGATTGGTGTATGTGGACTGCTTCTAGTCCATCATCTTGCAAAATGTGTTTTTAATAAAGAAAAGTGTACAAGGTATAAAGATTGTGTTTTCATAGAAAAGAGAGTAATTTTGCCCTAAAGTAAGATGAGAGGTTGCTCCAAAATGAGAAATAGGAAAAGAGGAGTATAGGGACTGAACGGTTATAACAAAAAGTTATAGAAGTTGTAGAAAGGATTTTTATGTCTGGTCAAGCTGCTAAGATTGGTTTGGCTTTTTATAAGGTTTTCTTTTAATTTAGACAACATGAGGGTACAGACAATTAAGTTGCATTGTTTGTGTTTGTAAGGTAAAGTCTGAGTTTGTAGTTCTTGTCTTTCACCCAGGAAGTGTGCCTTATGCTGTACCTTGTACCCATTATGTGGAAACTTACAAACCCCCCTCCCCGCTGCTTTCTTGAACTCAACTGTTTTTCTCTCATATGGGCTTGTAGTTTTTTAGTTTTTCAAAGTGCTCAAAAATGTACTGATGCAAGTCTAGAAATTGATATTCTCTCTGTTAAAGGGACAAAGTTGTCTTGCATTATTGTAAGAGGTTTTCCTTTATCTGTTCAGTAATTCATCTAGAAAAGAAAGATTCTATTTCCTTTATAAATAATTTCCTGTGCTTCATGTTGTTTTTATGAAGTATTTAATTACTTAATAAAAGACATCTTCTCAATATTAACAGAGCTAAGGCTTTTTTCTTCATAAATATTTTACTTCTGTATATGGTGTTGGAATCTTGTATTGTCATTTTGAGTAAATGAATAATGATGTATGTTTCATAGTGATCTGTTAACTCTAATTAAGTGCTCAAACTTTTTGACATTTTTGACAAACTTTCCCAAATCAAATTCTAAATGACACCTTTTTGACTTAAAACTGAGGTATCCCAGAGGACCCCTGGAAGTTCTCAAATAACTTGTTCTCTCACCTTCTAAAGGAGAGCTATTAAACTAATTAGGTTTATTAGATATGTTAAATTACATGGAAAGTATTGTCAGATAAAAAGTGATGCTTAACCTTCTTTAGATTATAGGTATATGGGTATAAGTTATTAATATAAATGTTTCAGAAACTGCATGAAATTGCTAAAAATTTGTCAGTGCCCTTAGTGTCCATATAATCGGTCATAATTATAGTTATTATCTTCAAATGCTATGTGTCATAGAAATAACCAAATTTTCTTGTCAAATGAACTCTCTTCAGATCTTTAATCATGTCCATTTTAAGTTTTTTATAATTCACAGATTGTTTTACTCTGATTCTTCCCTGAAAGCATTTATAATCAGCTACAGGCTAAAATGCTCCATGATAGCATCACTCAAAGAGCTTTGAAACCATGCCACTAGTCTAAAGATATCTAGTACTAATGAAGAAACTGATCAACTCATAAAATTGCAACACCAAATGAAGAAAAACAAGTATTAATTTCATGGGACTGAATGAACTGATGAAGATCATTATAATTTTTATGATTTTTATCTTGAAACATTGCTAGCTATTTAATGTTTTATTTTCCAGATTCAGGGAACACTTTTCCTCTTTTTGTTTAAGCTATCTGTAACTTATGGCATCTTAATAACTGATAATAGTTTTGTGAACAAAAATAAAACATTTATTTTTTTCTCCCTGCCTGATTTCTCCAGAATTTGGAACTTTCTTATTGAATATTCTAATTTTCATGGCAATGTAGTTATTTGCAAAAGTTTAGTAAGAATCCATTCTCTCTTGTAACTGGACATAACTGGAGAAACTGTTTATATTGACATAACTTCAGCTGGAATGTCATATTAAAAAATAATGGGCAAAACTTTAGACCATTTTTTGCCTTTGAGGAACTAAAATTTACTTTATGGAGCCAATGCTTATAAAATTCTCTTGGAAAAACTGGCTTGGCACCTGACATACACGGTCTCCAGCATTACAGATGAGTAAGCGAAGTCACTTCCTGGCAGGCCGTATTAGGCTTCTTCAGAGAAACAGAACTAATGGGGTATATGTAGATAATTAGAGATTTATGTCCATTATTTCACATGGTTATAGGTGCCAAGAATTCCCACATATATGTAGGATACAGAATCATGAAAGTCAGTGGTAAAATTTAGTTTAAGTTTTAAGTTTTGGTAACTAGGGGAGCCAAAAGTATAATTTTCATTCAAAACCATATCTGAGAACCAGAGGGCTGTTGATCTATGTCCTGGAGTCTGAAGGTTCAAGAACCACAATCTCTGATATCTGAGGGTAGGATAAAGTGGATGTCCCAGCTCAAGAGAAGAGAGAGAGTTTACTTTTTCCAAAAGGCTGTTGGCACATACCCAGAGATGAGACCAAAGAATAGAGAGGTTCAGGCCAGGTTTAATGAAAATGAAAGAAAACCTGCCTGGACAGAGCCGAAGGTGGCATCTGTGCCGAGTGCAGTGCTAGCTCTTTGTGGTTTTTGTTCCAGGAAGGGAAGAGGAGGAAGGGAGGGAGAGGGTATGTGTGGAGCGAGTTTTGCCCTCCAACACTTTATCTGCTTTTTTTGTTCTATTTGAGTGGGCTCTAAAAGAATTTAATGATGCCTCCCCACATTGGGGAGGGTAGACCTTCTTTACTCAGTCTATTGATTCAAGTGCTACTCTCTCTGAAAAAACTCTCACAGATCCACTCAAAAATAATAGTTTACCAGAATCTATTAACTCAGTATGTTTGACACAAAAAATTAACCATCATGCAGACCTAGGAACTTCAGGATCCCTCAGGAACCTTGAGAAGAGAGGAAATCATCCAAATCTGTACATATTACAGGCAAAATTTGGTGGTGAATTCTTTTTTTTAAATTAAATTATAGTTGTGTACATTAATGCAGTTGTGGGGTACAATGTGCTGGTTTTATGTACAATTTGAAATATTTTCATCCACCTGGTTAACATAGCTTTCATGGCATTTTCTTAGTTATTGTGTTAAGACGTTTATATTCTACATTTAGTAAGCTTCACATGTACCCTTGTAAGATGCACCATATGTGTGGTCCCACCAATTACCCTCCCTCCACCCATCCTTCCCTCTCTCGTCCCCTCCCTTTCCCCATATTCTTGGGCTATAATTGGGTTATAGCTTTAAAGCTATAAATTAGTTTCATAGTAGGACTGAGTACATTGGATACTTTTTCTTCCATTCTTGAGATACTTTGCTAAGAAGAATATGTTCCAGCTCCATCTTTTTCTAACTTGAAAATGGTTTTAAAATCTAGCTGTTCAGTATTATAATAATAAATTGTAATAATATAGAGAAAATAATTTAATGATAGCCAAGTACACTGGAACTTCTCTGCTGCCATTTTATAGAATAGATAAAATATATATCTTCCAGTATGTCATTAATTGTGCTTTATTACTCATAGCAAAAGACTGGTAAACTGTTGTTTTACCCAATGTATTTCTACTATTTCAAAAGAAACAAATATTCACTGAAATCTGTGGGTCAAGAGCAAAAGCTGGTAAGTCAAGGTTGGTGAGAACCGTAAGAAGTAACAGACTCAACTGTACATTTTTCACATGGCACTTTACTGTTGGGAAGGTTAGTATCAGAGGTAAAAATACTCACTTGCTCTTTTTCAAATGCAGCACTGCAATTTTCCCGTTAATTGTCATTTTATAATTTAACTCAGTTTCAAATTGCTCCTGCAAAAATGCACAAACTTTTATAGGTGATTTAAAAACATGCACAAATATTTCCTGGCTATGTCTTTCCAGTCAATCATCATCAAACAATATTTGTTCTTCTTGAACAATAGCCTGTATAATACCCAATGTCTGTCTCTTCCCCTTTTAACAGATCAAATAATTCTGGCAACTGACTAGACAGATTACTGGAGATTCTTGTATCCATCCATCCATTCATCCATCCATGCATTCAACAAATATTGTTTGCATGCAGATTTGGGGCAAGGCATTGCTTGGTTCTAGAAAATCAGCTCTAAGCAAGAAAACTTGGTACCTGCTATCAGAAAGCTTGTAATCTTGTGGAAAGACAGATAACAAAAGGAGTTGTGTTGTATATAATGGATGCATGTATGTACATATGGGTAATGTCTTACGGGCAGGGAAAGCTTTCTTGAGGAAGTAACATTTAAGCAGAAGTGTGAATTACCCAGGTGACATGAACAAGGGAAGTTATCCAAGAAGGAAGAACATACACAGAGGCCTAATAACCTCCACTGGGTGTCACCGATGATTTTTGGCCACAAGTTCTACTCATGGTGAAGTGGACTGTGAGAAACACAACAGGAATATAGACCTTAATTGGGTAGGGACCATCAGAAAGGAGCTACAGCCTCAGGGGCTCTGGAAGAAGAAATGTGACCTTAAGTAAACCATGAGGAAAAGGAGAATTGTGTTCCAAGTTTAGATTTAGATACGTAAGAAGAGCCATAGGGGACTGTGCAGAATTATTTTAAAGATGCTGTGGGGTAGAAAGTTTTGACTTTGATCAATACAGTTATACTCCACATCTCAAAATTCACTGGGAGGTGCCAAGACCCTGCCATTAAGGAGATTTAAATCTGGAAGGCCAAATGTGGTCAAGAAACATATATTATGGTGTGAGTACTGTTTCCTCTTATGTGTGCATCTAAGGCCAAGCCTTTCCTCTCTCCTCTCTCTTCCAGACAAGCCTTTCCTCTCTCTTATCTCTCTCTCCTCTCTCTTCCAGACAAGATTGCCCACAGAGGAGCAATGTAGGTTGGGGTATCAGGTCACAGGTATTACGCGGGGATCTGATCTGACTATATCCAAGTTTAACTATCATGGTCTGCATTTCCTTCAATTCATAAGTGGTTGAGGTCTGCTCTGGTGTCAAAAACACCTGGTAATGTAAGCCTCAGTGAGGAAAAGCTGATGAATTTTAGCTGATTTTCATTTTCATGGATGTCAGGAGATGGAAAGAGCCAGGGGATTGGAAATAAAAGTCATGAGGAATAGTTGTAAGCACTTACTGTTCAGGTTTAGTAAAGGCTAGGGAGAATCAAGCTATGAGAAGGTCGTCACGTGTGATTGTCTATCCACAAGGTCCTTGCAGATACTGGCTCCCTATTAGCAATAGATTCTTGGTTTATTTAGTTCATTATTTGGAGGTTTGTTTTAGGAAAGGATAATTGTTTTTGGAATTTCAGCCAACACTAGCATAGAGATTATGGCAGCGGTGTGGTACCCACACTTCTGAAGGAGAATTCCATGGGGGAAAGCAAAGCCTTCTCATAAGAAATGCGTCCTATTCATACAATCTCTGCTTTCAGAAGTATAGGTCAGGAGATGTAAGATTAGCTAGTCACAGGAACACATAAATCAAAATTTCCTCCAAGAAAAATGCCATGGGCCAGATTTAGTGGGTGGATTAGGAAAAGTCACAGCCTTGGACGGTCGTGGGTTGGAAGCAAGACTATAAAGTCAGCTTGATGATAACAAGAGGCCCACAGGAAATATCAGAGGAGTCCTGAGAAGGTTAAGGGGGATGCTTGCTTCTAGAAATACAACTGCTGCCCATAAAATACAGTGAATCTGAGGTGTCTAGGAACCATGATGGATCTAGCTGAAGGCCTGAAATAGTTCCCAATCTGAGGGAGGCACTGTGCTGTCAGATACTCTATTTTATGATATAGGCCTATAGCAAGACAGGTTTGGTCTCTGAGGAAGGTGTGCAATCTGGAGGCTGGATCTGTGAAGAGCAGTTGATTATCTTTAGAATGTAAGTTCTCAACATCAGCGAGCTTCACTAAATATTTGTGGAATGTGTATCCATGCAGGTGTACGGGCAGAGTACTCCAGTCACAATCAATCCTCCATTTGCTCAGGTCAGCGGTTCTCAACCTGTGGGTCACGACCCACAGGAACTATATTAAAGGGTAGTGGCATTAGGAAGGTTAAGAACCACTGGCCCAGGTGTTCCCTTAATCCATTTGTCATTTATTAAACATATACTTACTCATTTCCTCTTATGGTCATACACATAAAATACACAGGCACGAACCATCACTGCATATATAAAAAATATTTTTTTCAAAAATCAAGAGTGAAATTGTGTAACTCTGACCATGACTGAAGCACACTTCAGGAAAGGAATCTATTAGTTTACACTTGCAATATTTATTTATTTATTTATGTTTAATTAATTAATTTTTTTTTTTTTGAGACAGAGTCTCACTTTGTTGCCCTGGATAGAGTGCCAAGGCATCACAGCTCACAGCAACCTCAAACTCCTGGGCTTAAGTGATTCTCTTGCCTCAGCCTCCCAAGTAGCTGGGACTACAGGTGCCCACCACAATCCCTGACTATTGTTAGAGACAAGGTCTCATTCTGGCTCAGGCTGGTCTCGAACCTGTGAGCTCAGGCAATCCATCCACCTTGGCCTCCCAGAGTGTTAGGATTACAGGCATGAGCCACTGCCCCTGGCTGAAATAGCATTATTTAAAAAAGAAAAGAGCATACCAAGGTTGACTAACAGGTTATGCTGAGAAGTTGAAAAGAAATTAAAAAGACTTCGTAACTGGGATATAAAGCCACAGAGAAAGCCTTGAAAGTTAGAAGTAGAATCTGATGAATCACGACATGGAGCAGTGTTACAGCGTAATGTTACAGGGAGTTACCATTTGTATCCTATTGCATTTTCCATATGCATTAGCTCAAAATAGCCTTACCATACAAGCATTATCATCATTACTCACAAGGACAGACAAATTTAAAGTTTATCGTGTCTAAATTTCCACAGGGAGAACTGACAAAGCTAAAACAAGAACACAAACTAGTCCTCTGAATTCAGCTCCTATACACTTCCACTATTGATCAGGACAGCCTAGACTCATGTAGTCATTCAGCCTAGAAGTGAAGTAGATAAATAATGTTATCTGCTATAAATATCAAGGACATCATAGCAATCACATCCACGTAATCATTGTGAAAATTAATGCTGTTCATCTAGTACGTACCAGTAGTCTGTTTCTTTTTTCCTGAAAAATGCTTTCCTTTGCAAGTAGTCTATTTTTTTTTAATCAAAGTAAATTGTTTGAGGCTTAAATCTAATTATGCAGTTTGGAGAAAAATCACTTGATACCTGTGGTTAAAAACACTGTAGTTTTCTTCAAAATGTTCAGCAAAAAAATGCACCTGACATTTTTAAGAGCCTACAATAAAGCTATTTTGAAGAATTCTGTGCACATGAGTTCTGTCTCAAATTAATGAAACATTGTGCTAACAGATAACTTTTGTTCAAATGGGTCTATATGGAATTGGCTATTACAAATTTGTTTTAGCAGAAATTCTATGAGAAACTTTGTCCAGTGGGGAATATGTGCTCCTGGGGAGCTAAATTTTAGAATAATTGTGTAAGTTATTCCTTATATCTTACCTATATTTTCCTAGACCTCAGCAAAAGACTTCAGAGTGTAGGTAATTAAAACATTGTTGAATAAATCATCGTGTTTTAGCTTTTCTCTTATAACTAATAAATATTTGTTGAGTGAATATTGAGAATGTATTGCTTCGTTTGTAGTAAGAATTCTGTAAACTTTAATAGCTGCTTATTTGAAAAAAACATAATTTTCATGTTGATGTAGAAATACACATACATTAATCAGCAATATTTTATTTTTCACTTTTGTTTTAATGTTGATAACTGTGGATTTGTGAATAGGTAAATGGATAGATAAGTTATAGTCCATTTTCTTCTGAAGTATAGAGACTCAATCATCATAAAACATGAAAGTTTATACTCTGCTTTACCTTAGACGTTTTATTTCATTTCTCAGAACCTTAATTTGTAAAATGGGGCTAATATTTGAACTCCGGGTCATAGTGAAGATTAAAAAAGATGGGTTGAAGAACAAATAAAAACACAGTCATTATTTAACTACAAGATGAAATAGCTGAAAAATTCACAAAGTCTACTTGATAAATTAAATATAGAGAAAGATACACAAGGTCTGACAATTAAGTTCATGAAGTCCTCCTAGAAAAAGTGCTACCTAACTCATTGCTGAATATTACTCTAGTCACCTTCAAAGTATTATATGACCCCTTGGGAAGCTATGCATTGATCTTAGGGCCTCGTCCATCCCTCAAACAATTTTGGAACTCTTTTTCTGGAATGACCATTAGACCTGCAGTTGTATGGCATGTGAAAACATGGAACAATAATGAATACCACTCGGCAAGACATCACTACATATCAGCACAAACACAGCTGTGAGATGTTGATGTACCAAAGTTATGAAATGTGACCACATTGTTTGTATGGTGCTGCCAACGTAAGGAAACAGTGGCAAGTTCAGGGGTGTAACTATCAGACCTTGTACAAATCTCAGGTATAGCACTCATCATTTGACATACATAAAATATATATTTGATAAAAGTAGATATGTATTTATATATTTGCATATTTGATTTCGATATGTCAGAATCTGTACCTTCTGCTCTGGTTCTTTGACTTCTCTTTTGTGTAGTAGATGACGAAATTTTATGGGATGAACCACTTCATAATTCTTTACCCCAGTACTAACTGAGAAAAAGAAGAAAAAGAAAAAAATCTATTTTTAAAAATTTTCTTCAGAAATTAAAGCAGAAACTTTCAAAAATTACTAGTAATATCAAATGTCTATTGTTCTAAAATGGCTTTGATTCATTTGACCACTCAAAACCCATTATATCTAATTTTAAAGATGAGAAAAAGAGGTTAAAATTGACTAAGAACTCTTTGAGTCAAATGGGATGTCAAAGTAATGAAACACCCTTCTTTTAATGGCTTGAGAGTCTAAAAATATTTTTCAAAATAAGCTACCTGCACTGATGCTATAATATCTTAATTTTGAATAGGATTTGGGTTTTTTAATTGTTTGAGAAGAGGGAGCAGATTAAATGGTCTTTGAAGTTAGTTCAACTAGTCTATGATTTTATGCAAATAAACAGATAATCCCTTGTCACCCCAGGATCATTAGGATAGCTAATTTCTGTTAATCACTTGTGATAAAATGAGCCTCATCACACTGACAAACTTCAAGAACAACATCACAAGCTTCTTCAGTTACTCATTTCTTGCTCTCATGGAGGTAATCACTGGGCATCCTTCATTTCTATTTAATAATTTTTGGTAAAGGAAATTAATCACAGCCTCTACAAAGAACATTTTGTAACAGAATTTCAAAAGCCTAAAGGAACATTGAATCGATCATCTTTCTCTCTACTGAGTTAAGATTTTCTTAATTATCATAATCATTTCAAAACAAAGATGCCAGAGGTAAGAAAATTACCCTTGCCAGAAATTAACCGGTGGTATTGACAGAATTCCCAGATGCCTTTAGTGACAGGAAACAAGTGTACCGTAGGGTACCAACATGCTGCCTGGTGTATTATGGTGACTAATCAATGCAGTTAGTCTTTCTAACATGAGTGCATGAAGCCAAGGTTCACTAGTGCTGTTCCCAAGGTAACTCATTCAAAGCTGCTGTATTTGTGGTTTTCATTCATCTCACACATGATTCCAACAGGAAATATTAGTCCAAACTACCTTCAGGTCATAAAATAATAACTGTCCACTTGATTCTTTGTATAAAAGCAGAAAGAAACACTCCCCAGTCAGAAGGGAAATAGGGTAATTTAGCCAACACAATTTCTTTTTTGATACCCACACTGACCTCTATGCTTCTAGTTCAGTTGTGAATTCTAATGTTTCATGAAATCATAAATTATCAACTAGATCTTACTCAAAATATGTAAATTAGTTATGAAAGGGATTTCCACCTCTTTGGTGGCTAAGCACTTCCGAATAGAAACCAAAAACTAAGAACTCTGGCATAACAAAATAATATTTCTTTTAAAAGCGTTTGGCTGGCCGGGCATGGTGGCTCACACCTACAATCCTAGCACTCTGGGATAGCAAGGCAGGAAGATCATTTGAGTTCAGGAGTTTGAGACTACCCTGAGCCAAGTGCTAGGCTTTACTAAAAATGAAAGATTAGCTGAGCATGGTGGCAGGTGCCTGTGGTCTCAGGTTCTCTGGAGGCTGAGGCAGGAAGAAAGTTGGCATCCAGGAGATTGAGATTTCTGTGAGCTAAGTTAATGCCATCGCACTCTAGTCTGGGTGACAGAGTGAGACTCTATCTCAAAAAAAAAAATGGATAAAAATTAAGCAAAAGAAATAAAAACCTTTGGCAATCTTTCACGCCCTTCAGTTTGAAATGAATGGATTCCCAGCTCTTACAAACCCTTGCCACACAGTATGTTCTCTAGAAAAATGATACAGAATTACTCTGAAAGGCTTTTATTCTCCTGAAACTTAGAAGGTAACTGAAAAAAATGAGATCTAAGCTGTAACAAAATTACATGGCAGTTTACAGGGACGTAATAGACCTAAACTTTGGCTTATTTATCCTCAGGTTTCAGAAGACGCTGCAGCCTCCTGTCAGCTGAATAACATCAGGTTAATTATTTTGAACCCTGCAGAACAAACGTACCACTAACTGTCATCCAGGCCTTACACAAATCCAAGGTGTAATGCAATCTGTACAATCTGTTTCAGTGCTTGCTTTCTCTCTGCCTCAGAACGCACATATTGGGTTAGTTTTGACCAGCAAAACTGGATGAAGAAAAAGAAGACTGCATTTTCATTTGGATTGAGTAATAATTTTTCCGTCTATTAGTCTTAGAAAATCCAAAGCCTGTGAACAAGGTTAATATAACAGACATCCGTCTGGATGGCTCCTTTATTTGTTAATGTCTTTGTGATGAGAACACTTGTATGTAATACTGACGTGTTCATTTCTCTTGAAAACTGTTTAAAGCCATGTCTTTTTAAACTGAACACATGAGATTAAGTCCGGAATTAGGGCTTATGCAATGGCTTTGACTCAAGTTCTGAGATTTTCTGAATCACCACGAACTGTGATTTAAACTTCATGCAATAAAAGTGAGTAAAAGCATTAAGGAAAACAACGCATCCTAATTATGTCTATAATTTTGGCTATTAAGGTTACAATACTTAATATACTCTTTTGGGTCTTCTAGTCAGTATATAAAGGTAATAAGGAACTGAAATAAAATAATTTCAAAAGTACCATTTCCCTTGGATATTCTGCTGAAATGTACCATAGACCTTTCTCCTTAGTGGGCGCATTCACTCACATCCTCACCCCACAAACACCCGTCACATTCTTTTAAATGTTTGTTTTTTTTTTCTTTTCCTAGCATGGAATCCCATAAACCATTTCCTCAGGGGATTGTGAAGCTCATTACAAATAGTGACCTTGCTTTACGTCTTACTGTTGCATTTCAGGTGTCTGGGAAGTGGGCGAAAGTCATCAGAGAGGCTCACACGTATTCCCTTGATGATGGGAGTAGAGAAAAAAACAGGGAGAGATGGGCAATGAAAATTGCTTTCCTTCTTACATTGCGGCTGGAAAATAAACCCAAATGAGAATCATAACAGGCATATTTCAATGGCCAAGGAGACACCATTAAAAATGTAAGCTTGGAAGGTAAGGGAGGGGCCATGTTACACTTGTAGGGATGACTGCTGAGGAACACGCTATCTCTTAGTGCCATGTTGTAAATGCACTCAGATGGGGTGTCCCAATCAGTGAATGGGCTGTAATGTGCACAGACTCCCCTGTCAGCCAAGTCTGTGCATGGGTCCAGCCTGACCTTCATGCTCTTCAACAAGCTGGTACCAAAGCAGTTCTTATACCTTGGCTAAGAAAAGGATCCCAAAGTGTTGTTGGTGATAGCACTTTTGGAGAATGTTAAGAGGGGAAGACTCCTATTAAGTTTGACTCAAAAAGTAAGAATTTCACACCAATAACTTACATGCTTGGCATGAGTGCAGCAGTGCTATATTTGAAGATAGTGAGTAAAAATTTTATGACATTAGAAAACAAATCAGAAACAAATCAAAGGTAGGAAAACCGATTTTAGTGACAAAGTATAAGCAGGCACTTGGAAGGGGAGGATCTTTCTCTCTCTCACCTTTGACCTCTTTTGATAATCTATTCATATCCCCAAGTCTAAGACCACAGCAAAGGCCTGAAGGCTAATGTACTGACTTCGATAGCTCTGAAAATGGAAATAATCTGAAGAAATCTGTTACCCATCTAATTGAACCAAAATCTAATTAGAGAATTTACCGGAAATGCAGAGGCATGCTAGACATAATTTGTCATTAGGAAGTGGTATGTTTTTCTACTTTTAAACTCCTGATAAGGCCAGCAAACCAGACACAAATTATCAATCCGAGCTTAACAGCAATGTTGTTTTGCCAAGTAATATCACAGTATATTACCAGTAAAAAAAAATCGGTCAACTGTTTAATTTCAGTGACTCACATTTATTATCATTAGCAATGAAAGGATTAAATATAAAAATATGTACCCAAGGCTCGGCACCCATATCTCAGTGAGTAGGGCTCCAGCCACATACACAGAGGCTTGCGGTTCCAGCCCAGCCCAGGCTTCCTAAACAACAATGACAATTGCACATAAAAAATAGCCGAGCATTGTAGTGAGTGTCTGTAGTTCCAGTTTCTTGGGAGGCTGGGTCAAGAGAATCATTTAAACCCAAGAGTTTAAGGTTGCTGTGAGCTGTGACACCACAGCACTCTACCAAGGGCAACATAGGGAGACTCTGTGTCAAAAAAAAAAAAAATGTACCCAAGAGGAACAAAAGGAGTCAAATTAACCCTGATAATAATAGGTATTTTCCAAAGCCTTCTACACAGCAATAACCAGTCAAATATGCCCTGTCATCACCACCCTAAAAAGAGTGAGGTGGGTTTTAACGAGTTTCACTTTTCGACTCCAAGCACATTCATTGATGCTACATGAAATTTTCCCTTTTATGTCTAAATTCTCAGATCAGACACATGAACATCAGTTCACTGCCTCCTGCTGCCTCTTTAACACTGAATCTTTACATTTCCACAGCCCCCAAGTTAACAGAAATCAGCCCAACTGGTTGGTAAAAGTGGTTGAGAAAACAAAAGGAAAACAATTAAAACATGTCATACAATAACATTATCAGAAGAAAATGAAAAGCGGGAAGGTCACCGATGTAGCTAACAGAACCTGGAAAAGAGTTGAACACCGACCTGGACCTGGAGAGAGGAAGAGAGTGACCATGAGAAGAAACCCTGGCACCATGCTGGGCGGTTCCAGAAACACAGCTCTTGCCTGCTTTGCTCCGACCTGGACTGCTGGGTCTGTCCCTGAGACCTTTCAAGTGAGACAGAACAAAACTCCCTGGTTCATTCTTGTCTCCGCTTCAGGAAGTGTTTACCAAAGGTGTTGCACAACCTCGAAGCTGCGGTCCTACAACAATGGCACAGGAGAAGGAAGTCCTGGCTGCCTCCCGGCTCTCAGATTCCTTGTTTTTCTCTGCCTCTCCATACTTCCCACTCTGAAGTAGCACATCCCCTGTATAGTGCCATAGCCTGGGAAGCTACAAGGAGGTCATTGCTTTGCTGAATCTTGAAAAAGTGCCAGTTATTTATCATATACATGATATTTAAATATATATATGTGTGTTTTATGTATATATACATTTTTGCTATGCCAGCAAAAAGTTATGAAGAATGTGATTCTTCCCTTACATACATAATGTGGTTCTGGGGAGCAATTTCTAATTCTGTCCAATTAGAATGTAAAATTCTCTAATTCTACTGTCTCTAGAATTAGAGAATTTTTTTTTTAATTGAATGGTAACTATGTACATTAATGCACTTCTGGGGTACAGTGTAGGGTTTTCACATGCAATCCGAAATACTTCCATCATACTGATCAACACAGCCTTCATGTCATTTTCTCAGTTATTGTTTTAAAACGTTCTGATTCTACTCTTAGAGAGTTTCACTTGTACCCCTGTAAGATAAACCTCAAAAATGGTCCCTCCAATCCCCCTCCCTCCACCCATTCCTCCCCTCTTCTCCCTCCCCCCTCCCCACATTCTTAGGCTATTTGGTTATAGCTTTCATATAAAAGGTATAAATTAGTTTCATAATAGGGGTGTGTACATTGGATACTTTTCATGGACCCATTTTTCAACAGTCAGAACTTTATTGTCATGGAGAGGGTCTTCCCTTCTGGACAGTGAGCTCCCAGGGCCTGGGGGTTTCAGAAAGAGTTTGAAGGATACTCAGGTGCAGCTGTCAAGGGCAGGGATGTCTATGCTATATTAGGTGATGGTTTAATGGACGGGGCAGCTCTGGCTTGAGGCTGCTTTTTTTAAATCATAAACATCTCATGAGGTACAGTAGGGATTAGCCTTGGGAACATTATGCCAAGTGAAAGGGGCCAGATTCAAGTGGCCACGTGTTTTCTCGTTTATTTACATGGAATTAAAAAATAGAGCAATTCATCAGTCGACACCAGAGGCTGTGAGGGAGAAGGGGTGTGTCTGCTGAAGGGCGTGTGGATTCTTTCTGAGGTGATGGAATGTTCTGGGATTAGATAGTGATGACGGTTGCACAACATTGTAACTATATAAAACCCACTAAGTTGTACTTGAAAATGGTGAATTTAAAAATAGTTAATTATACATCAATACAAGAAGAAAATATTTCCTGAAGTAGGCATTCTTATCTCCATTTTATAGAAGACAAAGCTTAGATCGAAAATTATAGCCATGCTCTGACGGCAAATCACAGAGCCAAGATTCACATTTATCTTTGTTCTTTTTTACTTATAAACACAAGTTTTCTACACACTACCTGTGTGGCATTTGATCTCTCAGTAGGAAATACGTGCTGGTGATAAATTTCCATTTCCTTGAGGACATTCAATAATCCAACCTGTCCATTTTTTGTAAGCTGTTCCCAGACCTGAAATATTGATATAAAAAAATTTTTTTTCCTTCATGATCAGAGAGAAGCAGGGAGAATTTTCTTCTTTAATTGGGTTTTCTTGTTCTTTACTAAAGAGGAAGGGAAAGTTTGTGGTGAGATAAGACTGGCTACTCGTTAAAATACGGGCCTAAAACTATTGTGTGCCTGCCCAGGTATGAGGGAGTGTCTGTGTGTGTTGTGTGTGTCTCTGTATGTGTGTCTGTGTCTCTGTGTCTCTGTGTGTGCCTGTGTCTGTGTGTCTCTGTGTGTGTCTGTGTCTCTGTATGTGACTCTGTGTGTGCCTGTGTCTGTGTGTCTCTGTGTGTGTCTGTCTCTGTATGTGTATCTGTGTGTCTCTGTGTATGCCTGTGTCTGTGTGTGTCTCTGTATGTGTGTCAGTGTGTCTGTCTGTGTCTGTGTGTGTCTCTGTATGTGTGTCTGTGTGTCTGTCGGCCAACAGTATACAAGACAGCACCATCACAGCACCACCACGAGCATCACAGCACTGTGCCCTTGCATTAGTTTCCTATTTCTGCCTTCACAAATTATATCTAAATTAGCAGCTTACCACAACATACATTTATTATGTCATAATTCTGTGGGTCAGGAGTCCAGGCCTGGGGCTCTCTGAGAAGAGGAATTGAAATCAAGGTGCTGCCATCACATGTGTCTAAAGCTCTGGGTCCCCTTCCTGTTTACTCAGGCTGTTGGCAGAAGTCAGTTCCTTATGGCTGCGGGACTGACATCCTGTTTTGTTGCTCAGCTCCTGGAGGCCAACCTCAGGTCCTGGTCACGGGGCTCATGATGTGGTGTCTCTCTCCTTCAGAGCCAGTGGGACAGTCTCAACCTCCATTGTGACGAGTCTTGTATACAGTGTGGCACCATCACAAGCACGGCCACTGTCACCTCTGCCCTGTAATGCAGCCTGTCAAACCTTATAGCTCATCACGTCCACAGTCCCGCCTGTGCTGCAGGAATGACATCACACAGAGCACATGGTCCAGGGGCCTGGAGGTTGGGGGACTTCCTAGAATTCTGCTGACCACAGGCATTAAGTTGTATCGATTTGCCATTAGGTCAACTTGATTTTGTTCCGTCATTTTACAGAGTCCATTATTTGGAACATCGCACCAAAAGATTTTCTGTGAAATGTACACAGAAAGCCAGAGAGAGTGGTGCTTGCGACCTCTAAAAGGCTTGTCATTCTCTGCACTGTGACTTGGAAGAGCACTTCCACCCAGCACCAGCGCCTGACATTTTCCTGGGCGGCTGCCACAGGCTCCATGAGGCGCCATTTATAAGGAGTAGGGCACGAAAGCTCTCCCCTCACCGGTAAGCGGGAGCTAGTTTGCTGGGGCTTAACAATCCACTGTCTCAGCACTCTGGAGACTGAGAAGCCTAAGTGCAGAGTGTCAGCAGGTCGGTCCCTTCTGAAGTGCTTTCCCTGTGTCCTCACCTGCTCTCGCCTCTGTGAGTGTCTGCGTCCTAATCTCTCTTGGTATAAGGACTGTGGTCATATTTGATTAGCACCTTCCCTAAGGACCTTCTTTTAACTTAATGACCTTAGGTCTTATCTCCAAATACAGTCACATTCCCATGACCTTGGTGGGGGGAGTTAGGACTTTTAACATGTGGATTTCAAGAGGGACACAGTTCAGCCCAACATACCAACCAATTATGAGGCACCAGAAAAGGTATTATTGCCCTCATCTTACCAGTGAGAAAGTGAGGGTGCAGGTGACGCTGGAGGTTGACTAACTGATAAGGACCATGGAGGCTTAAAGCAGCAGCAGCGAACCACCTCTTCTGGGGGCCCCTTCCAGTGCCCCGGAGTCTCGGTGGGTGGAAATCTACCTCTGAGATGCTAGAAGAAAAGCTATTAAGTTGGGGCATGAGGAGGAGAATCTCCAAAGGCTTTATTAAACCTGTAGCTCCTCGGGGGATGGAAATTATCCCTGCTTGCCCTGCTTTCTGATGTTAGTCACAGACTTTTTGTTTTACCTCATCCTCTTGTTTTATGATGAATTTGTGCATGAAAAGACTCATTAAGGACATCATTATTCTACATTTATCAGTAATGAACTGTCGGTGGCACCCATTAGCAGCAAAACGGTCGGAGTCCCTTTCTGTCCCCGCCTGCATTCTTCTTCATCATTTTCTGCTTCCCTCTCATCCATTTAAAATGGATTTGGCCGAGTGCAATTTTTCCCCTCAATTGTTCTTTTATTTGAGAGACAAATATTAATAGAATTCATCATCCTCGGGGAGTCCACTCTGAATGTTCCAACAGGAAAATGACTTTTTAATTTTTAATGTTGGGGAGGGGCAGGGGTGCTCATGTGGAGGGACCCTTTGCATGGATTATCCTCTTTAATTTTCAGAAGAACTCAGAGATGGGCATTAACGTCCCCATTTTACCAAAGAGAGGCGTGAGGGACATCTTGGTCATCCATCTAGCAAAGTCCACTGTCCAGGGAGGGGCTCAGGCTGCCTGTCCACCGTCCCTGATAACCTGCAGAATAGATTTTCTCTGACTCCCACATTCATGCTGATTCCAATACACCAGCACAAGCTCAGACCTGGAGCTTATTAAAATGTGTGAGCACCTCGGCTGGCTACAAGCCCCACAACACCTTTTGCTTAGACTGGTTGGTTTCTGCTGCTGTTCTATTATGCAAATTCTCCCTCTAGTTTAGTCTGTCACCTTTTATGCAAGAAAAAAAAAAAAGGATTCTTTAAAAAAAAGTCTTTCTCACCTCTTTAGTTCCTTTGCTGAGCAGTTCCACTCATCTCTCTCCTCTATAATTAACATTCCTTTGCTGGACAAAGGGGAGTGAGATCTCACCAGGGTCCCCGCCGCCCCTCCACTAAAGTGACTTAACTGTTACATCCAGGCTCTCCAGCCGCCCCTGCTCTAACCAACCAGGAGGTTTGCTTTTCACTTTCCATCATTTGCTCAGAAAATGAAACCTGTGATTACCAAACCAACTCTTAAATAGGATTTATAAAAGTTAACCAACAATCCTCTCTGTGTCTGTCCTGCTTTTGCTCCGAGTTTTTGGGATTTTATTGGCATCCGTTGACACTGGTGAGGCCACCTGAGGCCCCTGTGTTCCGCTGCATCTGAACTTCAGCCTCACCCTCTGGGAATGTTCGCTTAAATTAGCCAATAGATTTTGGTCTCACGAGATACAAAAAACTAATTCACAGTGTCTTAAACAAATAGGTGTTGTAAACACTGTGAGGAAATCTTTTTTTCTTTAATTTTATTTTGAATACTCTGTTGCACCCAATTCTATTTACAGTAGGATTATAGTAAATATTTTTTACTGAACTCTTATATATTGAGATACCTGTATTTATCTATATCTGTGTCTATCTATATTTCTACAAATAATTGTTACATCATCATAAAAACATTCTGCCCAACATTTTCAGTCACACCAAGGCCTTTGCAGTGCAGCTTACAGCTTCTCAATGGCCAGTGGGGGAAGCTGGGGTTGCTCAGACCCAGAGTGCTGTGCAGTGAGTCTGCCGCAGTCTGACTGTGTGGGGGAAGCCGGG
>CAUYQV010013605.1:0-19949 GCA_963574575.1 Galagoides demidoff
AGGGAGGTGTTAAGCTCTACTAGTTCTCTGTGGATTAAACACCACTGGCATCAATCTCCTCTGAGGGGTGGTAGGAGGGAGGCATTTTCCTCCCCTCACCACCACAGAAGAATTTCTCTCTGCTATAAGGGATATAAGCTCTTCTGCCCATATCTCAGAGCTTGAGCTACTCCCTTAGTCTCTGCCCCAGGCAAATGCAAATCTCCACAATGGGTATCTGCTTTGCCTGTTTAATGGGCAGGAAATGGCCCTAGAAGGTGTATCTTTTCTAGGACTTGCCATAATCTCTTCTAGGGCCATTACTCTCCTCAGAGTGCTCACAGACCCAGCAGGGTGTTTGTAAGCTGTATCCCCAACAGGCTAGAATTTCCGAAAAGGCAAGAAGCTTGCCAGCAATGGCTAGCTTAAATAGAAACTAGCCGACTTTTCTTTGTTCTGACCCACTCAGCTTGCTTTTTAGTTTTCCTCTTTTTCTGGGGGTGCTTTCCTTTGCCAAGAATGGGGTCTTCAGTCCCCAGCAGGTTTTGGTGCATGGTGGCTCATGTCTATAATCCTAGCACTCTAGGAGGCTGAAGCAGGGGGATCACTTGAGCTCAGGAGTTCAAGACCAGCCTGAGCAAGAGGGAGACCTCGTCACTAAAAAAATAGCGGGGTGTTTTGGCAGGTGCCTGTAGTATGATCTACTCAGGAGGCTGAGGCAAGAGGAACACTTGAGCCCAAGAGTTTGAAAGTTTGAAGTTGCAGTAAGCTGTGATGCCATAGCACTCTTCTGAGGGTAACAAAGTGAGACTGTTTCAAAAAAAGAAAAGAGAAGGGCTTCAGAGTGGAAGTAACACTAAAGAGTACGTAGGAGTCTGAAAGTTGAACCCACACTGGGGTTTGCAGCAGGCAATTGGCAGAAGTTCAGTGCAGCCACTGACGCTGAGCCCCCAAATCCCAGTTCAGAGGAGCTCATACTCATAGTTTTTTACATACAGAAAAAGAAAGAAATCAAATCCACTCAAGACTATTAGCAGTAGATTCATGTGATCACTCCTGTTGGTATCTTCATATACACACTTAATGCACAATGAAAACCTGAGATAGAAATAAATGAGCCTTAAGGATAAGCTACATAACATTTGCTAATGAGAGGTGAAATGTTAAATTTAAACCGTTAACTCCAAATAATATGTAAGAGGAGAGGCAACTGGAGAGAAAGCAACAGTCAAATCGACCTGAGAAACTCCGGGTCATATGGAATTAAGTGCATTTTTGACAAGGATGACATACTTGCAGAATCTATCCACTTCTCCAAACCTCCACTGTTTTTCACACAGCTAGCCCAGTCCCCAGTCCTGTGGCATCTGGACACCTGGGTTAATTTCCTCACTGGTCTCCTGCTGACACGCTTGCCTGGCTGCAATGTGTGAGCCGAGTGATCTCTCTGAAATGTCAGCCACGTTATGTCACTCTTCTTCTCTGAGTCTTCCAGGCACTTCCCTGTCCCCTACAGAGTAAATTCTGACATCCTTATAGTGGTCTCTAAATCAGCTGATATCCTGGCCACTTTCTGCTTCCCAGGCTTCATCTCCCACCTCTTTCCCCATGTAGCACTAACCACAGGGAATCTGATCAATTTGAAACATGTGAACACAACTTTCTGAGGGCTGCTGTTGCCGGAGTCTGTCCAATCAAGCCAATCAACCAAGCCAATCAACAGTGAAGCGGATGGTTGATCAACAATTCCACTTTTATTTTCAGAAAAGTCAGCAATTCCAGAGAACAGCGAGGCTATCTCCTCAAAGAGCTGTTCTGTCCTCCTGTTTCCTTCTGCTACTATGTGTTTTTACAGTAAAAGTAAACATCATCAAGGGAATTACTCATCCTGGGACACGCTAACAGATTCTTCCTCATAGGTCACAAGGTTCCACAGTATCTTCCTATCTTGAAGTGGTTATATCTTCAAAGCATTTTTATTCTAGACAAAATGTATAGTTAGTCAGCACTTCACTGGGTGCACAGTGTCCTGAGTCCTTGACAGGTTCCATGGAGTCCAGGTCCCCAACTTATCTATGAGAGTAGCCTCAGAAATGAATAAAGAATCCCCACATGTGGGCATGGAGGCTCATCGGCCTTACTAGGGCCTGACCAGCAGGCATGAAATGGCCATTCAAGTTAACAGAGCTCCCTATGAAATACCCACATATCCTGCTCCCACTTTTCATGTACATCTTTGCTCTGATATCAGATTTTCGTAGATGTTTTTCTCAGAATGTCTTTATGAAGTAACGTGTTCCTCAACGGTTTAGTTTCTGGCCTCTTTTATTTATTTGTTGTCTGTTTCCCCCAACTCAAATGCAAGCTCCATGAGAGTAGGAAATGTTTCCTACATAACTATAATTTCCTGTGCTTAAGATGATGTCTGCCACATGGTGGGCACTCAACCGATGCTTTCTGAGGAAATGAACATAGGCTTTCAGAGCCCCTACCATGTAATATGCATTATGAAAAATAAATTACAAAAATAATAAAATTACAAAAATTAGGATATCATATTTGGCATTTCTCAACAATTTGGACATGGAGCTATTGTGTAGGTTATCTCCCTTTTACCTATCTTTTCATTAACTGATTACCGATCACATTATTGCCTACCTACTATGAAACTTATGTTCTGAACACAATTTGGGAATTGCTGTTGTAACCTACTTGGGGGACTGCAATGAGTTAGATCTAAAGGGAATAAAAGTGGTCAGCTGAACTGGCTCAGCAGTGCTTCAGAATTGTATTTGTGTGTGCAAGTGTGTGTGTTTGTGTGTAAGGGACTCTGGGCTCCGAGATCTAGAGATGGGAAAGAAAGTTCAGCTGAAACCATTGAACACAAACTTATCCAACAGGTGATAAAATCATTACAGCGAGCAATGGATAAACTGCTAAGCTGGAATTTATGATGTTTAATTTTGTGTGTCAACTTCAATGGGCCATGGGATGCCCAGATAGTTGGTTAAACATTATTTGTAGGTGTGTCTGAGAGGGTGTTTCTAGATGTGAGCAACATCGAATTTGTAGAGTAAGTAGACCAGAGTGACTTACCCAATGTAAAGAGGCTTTATCCAATCCGATGAAGGCCTGACTGGCATAAAAGGCCAAGTAAGAAAAAGTCTTCTCTGCCTGATAGCCTTTGAGTTGTGACAATGGTCTTCTCCTGCCTTTGGATTAGAACTCATACCAGAACTGTATTTCCCTAGTTCTCCTGGGTTCCCAGCTTGCTGATGGCAGATTTTGGGACTTCTCAGTCTCCATCATTGCACGAGTCAATTCCTTGCAAGTAAATCTCTCTCAACCTCCACGTCCCCCCCTATGCAATGTATATGTATACACAAGGTCCCCAAAATGTGTACACATATTATAAGATAGAAAAAAAAAACTATACTAAAATTTTAATACTCAAGCCACATTTGACTTCTGTAATTACAAGAGGTATAAGACAAATCATACATGCATACAAGGTAACAGACTCTCTCGGTATTTATTATAATAAACAATAGAATTTTAGTATAGTTTTTACTGTAATACAGTAATTTTTTATTAATACAACTTTATTACAGTTTTTTTCTTTTCTTAAAATGTGTATACATTTTTGGGACCCTCTGCATACATATTCCCAGTCTTAAATAATGAAATTAAGAAAATATGGTTAGGTATAGAGTTTTCTGGAGCCTAAATCTTGATCGAAACCACTCAAAAGGGATTCAAGACTCAAGTAGCCCTGAATATGCATTTCTCTTAACCACAGTTTCAAGTGTACAAGTGGATTTTTAGAAAAAAATAGAAGAGGCACTTTTCAAGTTGTTGACCAAGAACTTATATTAAAATAACATAAGCTGTGGATTGACTATATCTTGTTCTTTTTATCACCAATTCCAGGAACATAAAAATAATGGTGAAGCAAGTCAGTTAGAAATAACCTTACTGGTTCCATTCCTGTGGAGAACCCAGAATAGTATAGAAGTCAAGCAGAAAAGAAGACACAGCACAAAGGAATCCTGATAGCATATTGAATCCACAACTCCAAAGGAAGTACTTCATTCAGATCTGTATCTAGGGAGAAGTTGAAAATGTTCGTAAACACTCTAGCCCATCACTTCTCAGTGCAGACAGAGGTGACTTCTGAGTGGTTCCGATAATATTCTCTAGATTCTGGTCTGAAGAAAAATGCTGGTGAGAAAAGAGAGGCCCCCAGGGGTGGGAGAGAAGAGAAAATAAGAAGGGGAAGAGGAGGACACGGAGAAGCAAGGGGAGAGGCCAGGAGGGTTTAGCAAGTGCCAAGTGGTTTTCTACTCAACTTATCTCCTATCAGTTTCTGAGCAGCTTACTTTTTCTATCAGAAATGGCTACTCTCGAAAAAATTTTCTTTTCCTCCCCAGGAGAGTCAAGTTAAAATTTGACACTGCACGTGGGAAGCGAGGGGACTACCATCATTTAGTTGCTATGGAAATACCTCTGATTTCATAGTGACACCTCGATCATATCTTAATCAGCATGTTGTTAATTAAGATCATTTGAGGCTGAATTATAAATACGAGTCACAGGAGGAAAGAAAGAGTTGGTGGTGAGGGATAGGTAAGTTAGGGGAAGCCCTTGGCCCCAGAGGACGGCAGGAGCCAGATGGACGGTGCCCCAGGCTCATCACTGACCTGCTGCTCTGGGAGGTGGGCTGCTTAGAATAGGGGCGCCTAATTGCAACAGACCAGAGTTCAGATGGCCCTGTGACCTTGGACATTCCTTACACTCTCTGGGCCTCATATTTTCTTTAAGATTGAAGATGAAGGAAATATTGCCTACCACTTACAACGTGCCATGACTATTAATTAAGTGGCATAAAAACATGAAGTGGCTAGCATGTGTTTGAAGCATCTTTTGTGTTCAATCAATGTTATTTCATTCTTCCTTCCTGGGGGAATATTTTCATTCGTTTGTTTCATTATTAATTTATTCAACAAATATTTACTGACCAAAGCTAGGATGCTGGGCACTGTGAAAAACTCTGAGGATAAAATGAGAGAGAGACACAGGTAATATCCAGCTGCATTTCTGATAAATCATTAATATTATCATTATTATTGGAGTTACAGCTTCCATTTATGAAATTGTGGAGACTCCAGGTGCCCTGGGATTAGAAGCTGCTCATCTCACTTTAACGATAAGAGATATCTCCACATCTTCATGATTTTGCTTCTTTTCATTTAGAATACTTTCTTTGCCCTTGCATTTTCTACAAGTTTTCCAGAGTTCCTCGCAGGATCATTACCTATACCACTGCTTGACACTGATGTTATAGAATGGAACTAAAAGGACAGACAGTCTTTTCTCCCTAAGGATTATAATGTATTTTGATGACTTTGGCCTACCACCTAGAACCTCACACAGGACCTAGTAAATAATGCATACTTGTTGAGAGAAGAAATAAGTGAATAAATGTTATAAAGGAACTGAAAATGTCCGCATTATTTCAATCAGCATCATTATAATATGACTTCTGACGTAGCAGGTTCATAAGGTTATAGCAGGGCGGGACCAAGATAGTGGCTCTTAGTCCTTGGCATACTGTTATAACCTGGGAGTTTTAGACGTTTCTGATTTAATTTTCATGGGGGGGCGGTGTTTAGAAATTCACCAGGTGATGCCGTTGTGCAATTGAGGTCAACAATGACTATACTAAGGAAAATCAGTGTGAAATTACCCCCAGGGTTTCTCTGGGATTCTTCAGGCTTAACAGGAAATACTGCCTGTTGGCTTTAGATGACTTCAGGTGCTATGTTGTAAGCCAAGACCATTCCATCAGGCTTGGTGACTATGAGTGTTATCATACCATACGGGATACTTTAAAAATAACTCAAGTGTACTATACAATTTCAAGAATGCATCTAAGTACACACACCTAAATTCAATAAATATCACAAAACAAATACCTTTATGACACCCAAGTCCAGGGGCAGAAAGAACATTGCAACCAACCAAAGTCTCCTTCACCCTCACCTCCAGGGTACCACTGTTCAAACAGTAAGTTTGTAAGTAAGTAAGTAAGTAGTAAGAGTTAGTTTTGCCCACTTTCATATTTTCTATCAATGAAATTATAGTTTGAGCTTTTGTGGCTGTTTTACCCAGAATTACATTAGAGAGAGTCATCCATCTCATTTTGTTTAGTTTGAAGATCAGTGGTTCTTGTTTCTATATATTATTTCATTGTGAATAAGAAATTTATTTATTCATTCTACCGTTGAGCATTGGGGTAGTTTCTAATCTTGGACTACTATGAATGATGTGATTATGAGAAAGTTAATGCATGCAATCTGGTGAACATACATGGATGTAATCTTGTGATATATACATATAAACGTAGACATATTGGCTCAGTGCCTGTGGCTCAAGCAGCTAAGGCGCCAGCCACATACACTTAAGGTGGCGGGTTCATATCCCCAGCCCGGGCCCGCCAAACAACAATGATGGCTGCAACCAAAAAATGGCCGAGCGCTGTGGCGGGTGCCTGTGGTCCCAGCTACTTGGGAGGCAGAGGCAGGAGACTCGCTTGAGCCCAGGAGTTGGAAGTTGCTATGAGCTGTGGTGCCATGGCACTCTACCCAGGGGGATAGCTTGAGGCTCCATCTCAAAAAAAAAAAAAAAAAGGTAGACATATTGGTGGTGGGTATACTGATGTATGTGCTGACTTTTGGTACAGAACTTCCAAACAACTTTTCATTTTGTTCTCCCATTAGCAAGACAAGAGGAAGGATTTTCCTTGCTGTAAGAGCCCATCAATTCTTGGTATCATAGATCTTTATCTTTTAGGCATTTTATGGTTTTGTATTAGTCCCTTCTTGTGGTTTACATTTTCATTTCCTCACATATAACTGTGGGCATGTTTTCATATGTTGAGTAGCCATTAATACAGCTTTAATGAAACAAACGCTCATTAAAGCTGTGTTAATGGCTAGTCAATAAAAGTGCCTTATTAGGTGGTGGTGGTTTTTCTTCTTGATTTGTTGAAGTTTTAATATATTCACTGTGCCTACATTCTTGATGATATGTATAAAAATATTATATGTGCTTCCCACTCTATAAGTTGCCCTTTCACAATTTTAATCAGTACCTGTGATGAATAGTTCTTAATATTAGTAAGATCCAATTTATTTTTATCTTTTATGATTACCAGTTTATTGTTTCTTTTTAAGAAATTGTTGTTGTTTACTCCCACCTGGGAGTAAACACAAATTTGAGAGTGAAAACTGGTGCTAGGATATTCAAACACCAAAAGCCTGAACTGGATTGTCCTTACCATACAAAGACATCTGCTGACTCGGAGTCACATCAGACTTATGGGTCTCAAATCTGTTGTCACTTTAAAATTACCTAAGAAGCTTTTAAAAATTGTTGTGGCCAGAAGCACTGACCCCGACCAGTGAATCAGAATCCCCATGAGTGTGGCAAGGTATGGATGATTTTTCTTTTCATCTGAGAGCTACCCAAGTGATTCCATAATCCAGGAAAAGTGGAGAAATACCACTCTGTCTTAGTGCTTCTTAAAGTATGTTGAGTGTAAGGATCTTCAGGAGTCTTGTTCACATAAAAATTCTGATGCCATCTTTGGGGGTGAGACTGTGCATTTTTATTGATCTTCTACTCTACTTGAGTTGAAGATTCTAGCCCAGGTTTCTACACATGGGCGCTACTGACAGTTTGGATCACATCATTTTGTTGACTGGGGATGTCCTACACATTTTAATATCTTTACTTGCATCCCTGGCACTACCCGCTACAAAACAATAGCATCCCCCAAGATGTGGGTATCAAGAAAGTCACCAGGCATTCCTAAAAGTCACTTGGGTGGAAAATCAATTTTAGTTCAAATCTGTTAGCCTAACCCTTTGGACACAGCTCCAAATGACTGAGAAACACGGGAGGACACCGTGGTCACCTTACTAAATAGTTGATTAGCTCAACTATTGGAATTATTGTATGACTTTTTTCATTGTTCTGAATATATCACATCCTGGGTTCAAAAGCCAAAGAGAGTTTGCCACGTCTGGATTAGGTGAGCCGCTTCAATATTTATGTCCGCCTGATTAGCGGGCACTTTTCCACTTGGGCTGCAGATAGCATTGAGGAGTATGGTGGAGGGTGAGAGGCAAGAGTGAGGCTAACTACTCTTTCCATTGGCTTCAAAACAAGCAGCTCCACTGCCGCCCTCCAAATCTCTGAATGATACATTGCAAACCCCCAAAATGTGTATCTTTTTAAGTCTTCAGAGCGTATGACCCCAGAAAGCAATTTTTAGTGTATTTATTTCAGGTCCTGTGGGTAAAAATAAAAATCAACAATAAGGCTCACACACACACTAAAGCACTCTCTGCTTGGAGGGCTGGGGAAGATTTACACTATGCACTATTTTTTCCCGCCATTGACACTGTGCGCCTTGTGGCTGCTACCCTGACTCTGTTTCCGTGGCCACTCTTCTTTCTGCACATTCCTGTGACATCATACTTTTGTGCCCAGAGGAATAATTATCCACCTTTCTTGCCTCCTCGTACTTTAATTTTCTACAGATGAAAATTCAAGGAAGTCCCAAATGATGTGACACAATGGACATCTTAACAGCCACAATTATTATCATTAGATATCTGCTATCACTTTTTTTCTCCTAAGAGTGCTTCATGCTACATTTATTTTACTTTTCTAAAGAAAGAAATTGTGTGCCAGATAGAATAGAAATCATCAGAATTCTGAATGCCAAATGGGATTCAAAATACCTATGAATAATCTTGGCTTTGTATGCTCTTAGCTTTGACTTAGATAAGAGATCCCAGCTATAAAATAATACAAGAAAATTGACGTCAAGAAATTTTTCAAAATGTAAAGCCTATATCTTTTTCATCTGCAAGCCTTCAATTACCCTTACCCTGGTAGTTTCCAAAGATACAATCTATTTTTGAAAGATGGAGAAAGGGTCTAAAGAAAAGTCTTTGCAATGAAAGCAATTCAAAAGTTTCAAAGACCAAATATACCAAAAACGTGGATTGCTTTGTGTGAGTTTTCTCTGTGCATTATTCAGTACAAGTCAACTGATATTGTTTGTCACCCATAATGTGCTAATGTGCCAAAGAGGTGAAAACGTCAAATACACTCGGTTAATCCTCTGAGAACTTCATTTTTGACTGTTGAAAATAAAACAGCACTTATGTTATCATTATTATTTTCATCACCGTCATTATCATCAATATTATGGCTGTCCTCACCAAAATAATAATAATAATATAGATAATAATAATCTATTAAGGTGTGTCATGTCATAATAAATGAGCTTCCAGATTTTTTTTCTGGAATGGTATTTTCATAAAAAAATACAAAATCTAGGGGAAATCTTTACAAGTAGATGCCATTTAAGAATGATGTTTGTGTACTGGATAATTATAAAAATGAAGGGAAGGAATACATTTGGACACTTGAGACATGGTGTCCCTCTCCCCTACACACACACACACAAGAACCTGAAGAGGTTGTTTTGTGGACAGCAATGTATGTGTAAGGTAGGCAAGAAAATTTATGTTGTGGCCAGTATGGTATGGGGGTGCTGGGCACAGTAGGGCAAAATGATTCTGAGATAGCAATCAGCACTTACACCGGCCCTTCCACATGGGAGCATGTAGACGTTTACCATCCCCTGAGTGACACACAGTGTTAAGTGTACAGATGCTTTGGGACGTGTGTGGAAAGTGTCTAACTTGAAACCCAATCTATCAGTGGCTCTGGTTCTGTGACCTGCAGGGTCTCACCAGAGCGCCCTGTAATAAGCTCTTGTCAGAAAGCCTCCCTTGCCACTTCTGTGAAAGGCAGTGGATCGGACGCTTGGATAACAGTGCGGGAGTGGGAGAGGACAGGAGCTGGGCAGGGGCCTGCTCACCCATCAGCGTGTGCAAATTCTCCGGGAGCCTGAGTGATGCTATCAGGTGACCCTGATTGAAAAGAAGGGGCTTTCCTCAGAGGTCTTCCGTGTACCTGTATGGACGGGCGAACTGTCACCATTTCTATTCTCTCTCTCAATTGTGTTTTTCCTTTTCAAACAGACGATTTAAGCCAGGGGATATTTTTAGTTCTCTGGCCAAGAGTGAGTGATAGAGCCCATTAGTACGCTGGTGAGGCTGGAAGTAAACTCAAGTGGGAGCCTTGATACAGCCGCGTGGAGCTGGCTTGGGCTGGAGATTGGCAGCGGCATTATAGGGACCAAGAGATCTGACCCAGATCCTCAGGGGCTGTCATTTCAAGCCCTGTAACTCTACTGACTCTAATAAATAGAAGGGAGAGAGGTGGAAAAAAAAAAAAAAGAGCTAAGTTCCAGGGAACATTCCTTTCTGACTTGGGAACACGGGTTCAATGGGCACCATGGACCTTAAGTCATGGCACTGAAGGTCCTGGCTGACAAGCCAGACAGTCTTGGAGATATGGAGCATGTTAGGGGTTGGGCTTGTATTCATCAGTCTAAAGGGTTTTTAAAATTAGTTTCATCTACCTCTCTAATGTTTTGTGTGTCTTTAAACACCAGTCTTTAAACCTACACTCACACCATCTTCTGACCCAATAAAATCTCACTTTCACAGTGAAGAAAGTGTGACAATAGCTATTATTTTCACCAGGTATTAACTAGGAAGAAGATCGCTCACATGTATAATAACTTAATGATATGTATGTGCAATATAACTTAATATTCCATGGAATCCCTGAATGTAGACAATATTCCCAGTTTGTATCTAAGTACTGTGAGATTCTCAGAGATTATGAGACTGGCCTTACTTCCTACGATTTACAAGGAGCTGAGTAGGAATTTGAACCTCTATCTGTTTTCTGTTTGCCTGCATATCCGGTGATCCCATGTTTCCTTCCTTCCTTCCTTCCTTCCTTCCTTCCTTCTTTCCTTCCTTCTTTCTTTCCTTCTTCTCCTCTATCCTTTTATCTTATCCTCTTCCTCCTCCTTTCTCCCCTCCCCTTCCTCCTCTTCGTGCTCTTTCTCCCTCTTTTTGTTTTTGTTTTACCGGGATACTGCACATCTTTTTGTTAGGTAGCAGTGGGGTAATCAATGCCAAGGCCTGTTGACACATCAAGGTTGAGGAAGATGATGACAGGGGATTATATCAGGGGCCTGTGCTTTGGCAAAGAAAACTCAAAATGATTCATTGCAAAGAGTTTGCACAACAGGTGTTAAATGATAATCACTTCACATTTTTAAAAAATATAACAACCCTAAATAAAAGTAGGTTATGGAAAATGAAAATTGGCAGAATTCGGTCAATTTGCTGTTAAGATGCTAACTAAAGTCAGATAATAGCCTTCTGGGGATGAGCTCCTGTGTAGGCTGCTGTATCCAGTAGGCCTGTAACTTTGGAATAACAGGATTCCTTTAATAGAGACCCATGTTGTTCTAGGAGAATTTATACAGGGAAGGAAATGAAAGGAAGGAGGCTCCAGACCTTCTGGCAATCCAGTGAGGGCTTTCCAGACACAGATCTAGAGACCAATAACTATAAAGTAGTGCCTTATTTGCAATTAATTCTGAAGGAGAAAACAGTCCCTGAGGTAAGTAGGACATACAAGCTCCTGAAGCCAAACGGGAACGGATTGCTAGTCACAATCTCAGGAAGAAGCAGATGACAACCAGCATGGCAGAAGTGAAGCCCAAGGAACAGACAGTGCCCATCGCCAAATTACACAGAAATGACCAGCCTCGCCTCAAGCAGGCTAGTAGCCAAAAGAAAGAGCAGTGAACTGGCACCAGGGGTTTGGCATGAATGGAGAGAGCGATGCTTGTGAAAGGAAATTGTTTACAGACGGCTCCTGCCGCGTCACTGGAGATCTGCCCTGAGGGTGCACTTTCAAACGCCTTTCCCCGTTCCCTTAACTCGGCTTTATGGTTCCTGCTGAAAAATGTACAAGTTAGAAATTAATATCCGCCTTTTACCCCTCTCACCCTTAAGACTCTAAATTTCTCTTAGAGATTAGAAAGCATTCTTGAGAAAGAATACAGGCCGTCCTTTGCAAATAAGCACTTGCAGAATGAATGCGTGAATGACTGCAGATGGCAAGACCCATAGTCTGCAGCTCTGTGTGCCTCTGTGCCTGTGTGTGTGCTTGTATGTGCCTGTGTGTGAGTGCCTGTGTGTGAGTGCCTATGTGTGTGCCTGTCTGTGTGCCTGTGTGTGTCTGTGTGTGTGCTTGTGTGTATGCGCCTGTGTGTGTGCACATGTGTGTGAGTGCCTATGTGTGCCTCTGTGTGTGTATGCTTGTGTGTGCACCTGTGTACCTGTGTGTGCCTATGCGTGAGTGCCTATGTGCATGTGCCTGTGTGTGTGTGCCTGTGTGTGTGCTTGTGTGTGTGTCTGTGTGTGAGTGCCTGTGTGTATGTGAGTGCCTATGTGTGTGTGCCTGTGTGTGTCTGTGTGTGTGCTTGTGTGTGTGTCTGTGTGTGAGTGCCTGTGTGTGTGTGAGTGCCTATGTGTGTGTGCCTGTGTGTGTCTGTGTGTGAGTGCCTATGTGTCTGCCTCTGTGTGTCTCTGTACCTGTGTGTGTGCCTGTGTGAGTGCCTGTGTGTGTGGCTGTGGCTGTGTGCTTGTGTGCGTGCCTGTGTGTGTGCCTGTGTCTTTGTGCTTATGTGCATGCCTGTGTGTACTTCTGTGTGTAAGTGCCTATGTGTGTGTCTGTGGTTGAGTGCCGATGTGTGGGCCTCTGTGTGTATGCCTGTGTGTACTTGTATGTGTATGTGTGTGACTCTGTGTGTCTGTGTACTTGTGTGTGTGCCTGTGTGTGTGTTTGTACCTTACTGAAATAACATCCTAAGACCTGTAAAAACCAGAAGGGCCTGGAAGGGCTTTCTTTGGTTGTGAGAACATCCAAAAGTCAGAATAAATAGGCATACACTTCTTGATGAGATAGAGAGAAAATGCAAATATTCAAAGAAATCCCCAAGTTTAAATTGATCAGAGTTATGGTGAACCAACCCCTATTCTGGAAACAAAGACATTAATAATACAAATACAACAATTAAAGTACCAATAATAATAACGGCACTTATTAAGCTCTTATTGTGTACCCAGCATTGTGTGGTGTGCTGAATAGACAGTTTCTCGGTTCACACCACAGTCCTGTGGGAAGGCACTCTTAACACTTTACTGACGAGATTCAGGTGCGGTTAGGGTTAGGGACTCACACAATGTCACTTAAACTGATGAGACCCAAGGAAGCTGGAATCTTCTCCCATTTTGTCTAGTGCCAGAACCCAAAGGATCTAGGGACAAAATCGGACAAATATCAGGAACATTCTCCTCATTTTTCTACTCTGTGTAAGAAAAGAAGAGATGGAGTTATTTCTTGGTAAATTCAACCTTTTGGTGATTTACTATTTTTGTTTTTTTTCTGCAGAACATATCTATCCACCCTCATTAGATCCTGGAGCACATGCTTGGGTGTGAGAAACTATGGAACCACTTCCCGATAATATCATGCCATTTGCTATCAACACCTCTACTTACTCCTTGTTTCTCAGAGAGAGGCTCATCTGTGCAGTCCAACGAAGGATTGCCGCAGAATCCCTACAAGAAATGGAATTTACCTCCACCAACTAAATAGCTTACAGTCCTTTGAAAGTGTCATAAATTAGGGATGGAAAATTAAGATTGGACCCTCCATCATAGTCATGATGTACTTTTCCAAAATGCCCAGTTGATAATATCTCTGTGAATCCTGTCAAGACAGCTAGGAGCATTTTCTCTTTTCTGATTTGATCCTGCCATTTTTGACACCTTCAGCTATTAGTGGAGAGGGATCACAACATGGAAACAATGTCAATAAAATCTGAATTTAGACTTACCTGGTCACTTCTGAGCTCTTTTTACAAGTGAAGTGTTAGTATCCCAGAAGTTGTTGAGTATGTATTCTTTTTTTTTTTTTTTTTTTTGAGACGGAGCCTCAAGCTATCCCCCTGGGTAGAGTGCCATGGCATCACAGCTCATAGCAACCTCCAACTCCTGGGCTCAAGCGAGTCTCCTGCCTCCGCCTCCCAAGTAGCCGGGACCACAGGCGGCCCGCCACAACGCCCGGCCATTTTTTGGTTGCAGTCATCATTGTTGTTTGGTGGGCCCGGGCTGGGGATTCGAACCCGCCACCTTAGGTGTACATGGCTGGCGCCTTAGCCGATTGAGCCACAGGCACCGAGCCTGTGTGTCTTTTTTCAAGAAGTGTTTGCTCAGATTATTTGCCCTTTTAAACATCAGGTGATGATTATTATTTCCTGCTGTTGAGTTGTTTGAGTTCTTTATCCACTGTCAGGTGGATAGTTTTCAAATGTTTTTCTGCCATTTTGAAGGGTATGTGATTGTTTATCTCTGTTGAAGCAGAAGGCTTCACTTGATGGAATCTCATTTATCTATTTTTGGTTTGGTTCCCCTGTGGTTTTTATCCTCAAATCTTTGCACAGACCAGTATCCTGAAGTGTTTCCCTAATGTTTTGTGACAGTAGTTTCATAGTTGTGGGTCTTATATTTGAGTCTTGAATCCACTTTGATTTGGTTTTTGTGTGTGGGGAGAGATAAGGGCCTAGGTTCCACCTTCTGCATGTGGGTAGCCAGTTTTCCCAGCACCATTACTGCCCTTTCCCCATGGAATATTCTTGGCACCTCTGCCAAAAATCAGTTGGCTGTACATACATGGATTTATTTCTGGGGTCTTTATTTTGCCCAATTAGTTTATGTGTCTGTGTTTATGCCAATACCACACTGTTTTGGTTACTATAGTTTTGTAGTATATTTTGAAGTCAGTGTGAGACCTCTAGCTTTGTTGGTTTTGCTTGGATGGCTTTGGCTTTCAGAGTCTTCTGGGGTTTTATATAATTGGGATTGTTGTTTTCTATTTCTGTGACGACTGCCTCAGGTATTTTGATAGGAATTGCACTGAATGTAGCTGGCTTTTGGGAGCATGGTCATTTTCACAGTATTCATTTTTCCGATTCATCGGCATGGATGTCTTCCTATATTTGTCCAACCTCACCAATTTCTTTTTGTCTGTGTGTGTGTGTTTGTCTTCTTGTTTTTTTTTTAATTTTTTTTTCTTTTTTATTGAATAGTAATTATGTACATTAATGCACTTCTGGGGTACAGTGTGGTGTTTTCACACACAATCCGAAACACTTCCATCAAACTGGTTAACATAGCCTTCATGTCATTTTCTTAGTTATCGTGCTAAAACGTTCATATTCTACTCTTAGAAAGATTCACTTGTACCCTTGTAAGATAAACCACAGAAGTGATCCCTCCAATCCCTCTCCCTCCCCATATTCTTAGGCTTTTATTAGGTTATAGCTTTCATATAAAAAGTATAAATTAATTTCATAATAGGGGTGTGTACATTGGATACTTTTTCTTCCATTCTTCTGGTACTTTGCTAAGAAGAACATTTTAACCTCACCAATTTCTATCCGTGTTCTATAGTTATTCTTCTAGAGATCTTTTACCTCCTTGGTTAAATTTGTTCCTAGGTATTTTTATTTTTCCTTAGCTATTATAAGTGGATTGCTTTCTTGATTTTTCTTTTTCCACTAGTCCATTGTTGATGTGTGGAAATGCTAGTGATTTTAGTGTGTTCATGTATCCTGCAACTTTACCGAATCTGCTTATCAGATTTAGAAGTTTTGGGGGGGAGGTTTTAGGGGTTTCTGTATATCAGAACATGTTTTCTGCAAACAGGAATGATTTGGTTTCCTCTTTTCGAATTTGGATGCCCTTTCGTTATTTCTCTTACCCAGTCACTGTAGCGAGAACTTCGGTTTCTACGCTTAGAGTGGCTGTCTTCGTTTTGTTCCAGTTCTGAGAGGAAGAGCTTCCAGCCCTACCCATTCAGTATGATGTGAGATGTGGGTTTGTTACACATGGCGTTACTGTGTTGAGCTGTGCCCTTCTATACCTACTGTTTTCAGAGTTTTTATCATGAAGTGATGTTGAATTTTATCTAGTGCTTTTTCTGCATCTAAGGATTTGCTCATAGGGTTTTTGTCCTTCATTCCATTGATGTATCATGCTTATTGATTTGTCTATATTGAACCATCCTTGCATCCCTGGGGTAAAATCTCACTTGATCACAGTGAGTGATCTTTTTAATGTACTGCTGGAGGCCAGGCGCGGTAGCTCATGCCTATAATCCTCATATTCTAGGAGGCCAAGGGGGTGGATTGCCTAAGCTCAGGAGTTAGAGACCAGCCTGAGCAAGAGTGAGACCCCATTTCTACTAAAAATAGAAAAATTAGCTCAGCATTGTCGGGCACCTATAGTCCCAACTACTGTGAGGCTGAGGCAAGAGGATCACTTGAGCTGAAGAGTTTGAAGTTGCTGTGAGCTGTGATGCCAAGGCACTCTACACAGGGTGCAGAGTAAGACTCTGTCTCAAAAAAAAAAAATTAATGTATTGGTGGATTCAGTTTTCTAGTATTTTGTTGAGGATTTTTGCATGTACATTCATCTGGGATTTGGCCTCTAGTTTTCTTTTTTGTTGTGTTCAAAAATATATATACATATGTATATAGAGACAAAGTCTCACTTTATCGCCCTTGGTAGAGTGCTATGGTGTCATATAGCTCACAGCAATCTCCAGCTCCTGGGCCTAGGCAATTCTGCCTCAGCCTCTCGAGTAGCTGGGACTACAGGTGCCTGCCACAATGCCCGGCTATTTTTTTGTTGCAGTTTGGCTGGGGCCAGGTTTGAATCTGCCACTCTCAGTATATGGGGCTGATGCCCTACTCTGTGGCAGACGCCCTACCCACTGAGCCACAGGTGCCACCCAATGTTAAAATATATTTTTTATCATACAAATATAATACATTTTTTATACAAAGTATAGATGTGCAAAAAAATATTATATATATATATATATATGTATGCACACATACATGCACACACATATTTAAAGTTTGCTAGCTTTCTTAACACCTGGGGGAGTGCTCCCTACATTTGACTGTGGGGACCCCTTTTTATTCACAGGACTGGAGCTGTGCTGTATTTCACCATTTAGGCCCTTGATTTTTGCTGAAAGGCATAGAAGCGATTAGGCTTTTCCCCTATCTGTGCCTGTACTAAATGTCCCGGGCACCATATTTAGGATTTCAAGACAAGATTTTTTCCATGTTCTAGGCTTTGTCCCAGAGCCTTGGAATTAGGGGTGTGTCAGTTTCTTGGGCATTTTCCCCCCTGTCTTGCATATGGCAGTGTCTTGGACATGATAAAACGTGGCATTTTACACTCTTGGTTTGACACGACCCACCCCTATGATTAGGGATGCACAGTCCCCTTGTTTAGAAAGCCTATCCCAGTTATCCCTGACACAGGGATGGCCACTCTAAAAACTGCCTGTGGGAATGGCTGGACCCCGTGGGCCGACTTTGAGTGTGCAGCTCACCTCCAGAGCCTCTTCAGAGCAGGGGCTCCACAGGCTGACGCTGGCCCTTAGCAGGCTGGTCCTGGGAGGACAGAGACCCACACCCTCTTTGGGCTCTGGCACTGGCGTTTCCTGGGTCATCCTGGCCTGGTGACTCTGCTGCGGCTCAGGTTCCTTACTGATTGGTTATTGATTGCTGATTGGGGCTGGGTCCTGGTAAAGCTCATATACAACTTGGACCTGAGCTCTGCCTGGCACCATCTGGTCTCACTTGAGCGTTCTTTCCTCCAAGATATGAATACTGTCTGCCTTTAAATAAGTCTTACAAATCTTATTGATAGAAATTAGAGACCCTAAAATAAAAGTGGCCACCAGTAAATCTGTGCATGAGGTTTTATTATTGACTGAAGGGGATGGGAAATGAAATCTTTTGATACAATTGAGACGTGCAAAATTTCCTTTGCAAAAATAGACTTTATAGAATAAGCATCCAGAGAAAAGAAGCTTGGGGAAGGGGGAAGAAGGCGTCTGGGTGGTTAGAGCCACAGCTCCACTGTGATTCTGAAGCAGAAAAGATGACACCTCCTCAGATAGAATGGGGAGTGGAAACACACAGGCTCAAACGATGGTGTCTGGAAAACCACTCAAGGTATTAATTGGCTCAGTGGAGCTCACCCCAACAGTGTTTTCAATTTCTTTAATGTTGAAGAAATTATCACTAGAATGTTAGTGTTCATAGCCTGGAGCCCTGTGCCCAGCTAGCTCTGCAGGGGTGTGGTGGGGCGGGGCATTTCTGCCCCCTGCGCTAGGAGAGGTGGAGGCAGGCCTAGGCGGTGTCCCAGTGCACCCTGACCTGCACCCTGACCTGTGGGACCATCGCAGCAGCCCAGGGGCCTGGGGCATGGATGTGCACCCCAGAGCCCTAGGGGGTGGGGGTGATAGACCTGCCTCCCGCCCCCCGCCCCAGGGGCATCAGCACCTGTCTGTCCCTGGGGTGTGCTGGAGGTGGCTGGTACCTTCTTCATCCGTCTCTCTGCCCAGCTGCATGTCCAGCAGGCTGTGCTTCCAGGTGCCCATGAGGGACCCAGAGGGAAGCTGGTGGGCTGGGGGGCCCTTGTGGTGTCCCTCCCTCTGTGTCCTGCAGTGGTCTCCCATGAGGCCATCCAGGTGCGGACAGTGGTAGCCAGGGTGTGGTGGCCAAGGACCACTTGGGGTGTCTGTAAGACTGAGGCAGGGGATGCTGCTGGGGCTCTGGCAGGAACCCCGTTTGTAGTGGAGTCAGGGAGGGGGATTCTCTGGGTGGGTGGGGATGCACGGTCAAGGCGTCCCCTTTATCAGTCCAGGCCCAGGGATGGGTACAAGATGGGGGCTGTGCTGCCCTGGACACCTCTGTAGACGGCCTCCCATGGGCTCCTCTGTTGGTGCCGTGTCACACCTGGGTGGCTCTAGTGGTCCATTTCCAGAGCAGCGGGGCCAGGATTTTGTCCTTATTTTTTTCCTTTGGTGAGAAAGTGTGCTGCTGGCTCAGGCATTCTCAGGTGAGGCAGCTGCAGACTAGAGATGGGAACTACACCCCACCGAGGCTGAGCCTTCTCAGCAGCCCAGTAGCTCGTGGCCAGTGTTCTTCCAAGCCAGCCCTCTGGTTCTGTGTCAGGAGGGGGCGTTCTGGACCCTCTGGAGGCAGGAGCAGCCTTGTTGCTCCTGCTGGGGGGCGGGGGCTGGGGTGCAGGGCACGTGCTTCCTCAGTGCCTTGCATCTGGGGTCCCCTGAGACCCAGCCTGGATCCTCAGCGCTGTGGGGTCTGTGGACCCACATAACAGTGTTCCCTCGGTTCTCATCAGAGGAGCCCTGATTGTGGATGCAGGGCCACCCTGTTTCCCATTCCCCACTGGCCTTGTCCCTTCAGCTTCACTGGCTGGCACTAGAGTCCTGACTGGGGTCCCCTAGGGGCCAGTTCTATGGTTGGGGGTCCTGCTCTTCCTGATCTCTCATCTGAGAGGGTTTAGCCTTCAGTGGGTCGGGGGGATTCTTAGGGGTCCCTTGGTGAGTGAAGTGAATGGAGGTGGCCTTGGTCCATCTCAGGCCAGCCAAAGCTGGTCAGTAGGCCTTGTCTGGAGAGCTCAGAGCAGTCGGTGGGATCAGTGTATTGGCCTGGATGTGGCCAAAGGAGGCATCCCACGTTTCCTTCCCAGCCCTCCTGTGTGGGCCTCTGCAGGGATAGGGTGACCCGTCCTGTGAGCCCTGCTCTTCCCTGAGCTGTGTGTCACCTCCTGTGTTCACTGGCCTCCTGGGCTCTTCACCTTCCTCCATGATCTGTGTCACTGTGTCCTGTCCCTGTTCTTGTGGACCCTGTCCCTGTCCCCATGGACCCTGTCCCTGTGCATCCTGCCCCTATCCCTGTGGGCCTTGTCCCTGTCCCCATGGGCCCTGTCCCTGAGCATCCTGCCCCTATCCCTGTGGACCTTGTCCCTGTCCCCATGGGCCCTCTCCCTGTGCATCCTGTC
>CAUYQV010013607.1:0-14302 GCA_963574575.1 Galagoides demidoff
TGTGATACTTTGCTAAGAAGAACATTTTCCAGCTCCCTCAGGGTTTTCATTTTCACAGTCACCACAGTCAGGCAGGATAGTGGCTACTCCCTTGGACTAGCCATGGCTGTCCTCATGGCCACATGCCCAGTTACCATTATCCACATGGCCCTTGTGGGGCATTTGAGACTGGGCCATTGCTAGATGTGGGAAACAGTGCTGAGAAGTCCAGTCTAATTTCTGCAGAACTGCTGGGGCAAGGGAGGTCAGGGTGGACAGGCAACAGAGACACGGGGACAAGGCCAGTTCTTTAGTTCCTTCCTCTGGGAGGGTGGACCCCAAGGCAGCCATGAACAGACCCCATCTGAATATTCTCTGGAATAGAGCCAGTGTCCCAGGTCTATGTTTTCCTCTCTCTGGGTTGCTCAGTTTAGAATGTTGGATCCCAAGTATTGAGACAGAATGGCTCTACCTGATGATTTAACCAAGAAATCCACCCACCCCAAGACCCTTCTGCAGGGTAGTCCTATGACCCACAGCTGCCCTAGATGTCCAGATTATGTGTCTGTGCAGGAGGCAGCTGGCTGCTGCTTCACGCTGCTCAGGAGAACCTACTGAATTACATCACAGCCTCCAGACACTGCTGATCCACACCCTGCTGGGATGCGTGCTGGGGAACGGAACACAGGCTGCTGGAGGAAGAGAAGAAAGCCAAAGGGCAGCGGGCTTAAAATACCCCCAGCTGGAGCTATTGATCGCCGTGAAACAGGAGTGAGGTAAAAGCCCCGGAGGGAGGCAGAATGGCCCAAATTTTCTCTCAGCAGAGATCTTGTTGATCTACAGAATTTAAAACTATAAAGGAAATGGATGAGGTTGGTGCCAACAGGCCAGTGCTATCGCATCATCCCTTGGCTGCTCATGGAACCCATTAAGGAGATGAGGATGCCTTCACTCATTTGCTAACCTTTTTCCTTGTACTCTTGGGTGCCTCCTACAGGGACTCAGTCCATCCTCAGACCTCAAAGCCCATTAAGAAATGTGTATAGCTAAACAAATAACTAGTACAGTGTGAAAAGTGCATCAACTGGGATATTCACTAAGTATAATGCTGACTCATATTTATAATTTCAGTTGGGTATTATAGAGACTTCATGGAAAAAGAGAGAGTTGAGATGGATCTTGAAGGATGAGTAGGAAATTGGCTAGGAGGCTAAGAGGAAGGATGTGCAGGCTCTAAGGCAGAGGGAACCCTGAGGGTATGAAGCTGAGTATCTTTGGGCCTTGTGAGAACTGGGTTCCTGTCTTGGTTCCACCAATTCCTAGCCAGGTACTATGGACGCCTTAACCTCATCAGGACTCAGTTTTATATGTCTAAAATGTGGATACTAAGAGCTTCCCCTACAGGGTTATTTAGAGAGACATTGTCCAATACCATTGGGAGCTATTTAAGTTGTACAGTAACTAAAATTAAATAAACTTTAAAAATCCTATTTCTTATGCATAGTAGTGACAGTACAAATGCTGTGGTGTTCCACACAGCACCATATTGAACAGTGAAGACTGCAAAACATTTCCATTGTTGCAAAAAGTTCTAGTGGACAGGGCTGATTTGAAGGATAAGAATTCTGGGTATAAAAGTCACTCTGCATAGTACTTGGCACATAAAAATGTTCAGTAACATAATTATACCTCAATAATGATCATTTATAGAGGTCTAGAGCAATAATTCTCAAAGTGTGAAATGAATGTGAAGGAGAGATACACAGGTAAGGAAGAATTACCATTGGCTGGGAAATCAGGTGATAAGAGGGGGTGAGAAGGAAGGAAAAGGGAAGGACGAGAGAAAAGCAGGCATACAGGCCGCAGGAGTGCCAGTTCTGCAGCTGTTGCTCAGGGACGTTTCTCCCTTTCCTGCTCTAACCAGTGTCTGGGCGGCTGATCCCTGCAGACCACCTCATCTGAGCTCCCTTGTTGTCTGGATTCTAATAGGGTTTGGCTAATGGGAGTGAGAAATAAAACAGAAGCCAATTTGCAAAATGAACAATGACCCACAAAAGGGATAAACTGATCCAGTCATGACACGCAACACAAATTAAGCTCAAAATGTTTTAAACAACAGCTCCTCAGATCCATATGTTCCAAGCTAAGACAAACTGATGTCATAATAACTTCATGTGAACGCCTAAGTTCCAGGCAAGATTAAGGACTGTTCCAGCACATCACCTAGATCATAAATTCTGACCCATCTCTGTCCAGACTGCGTTCATTAGCTTCTTCCCTGAAATGGTCCTATGACTAATCCCAGTGCCTTACTACCTTACAAGTATGTTCCCAACTTCCCCTTTTTGAGACATTCTTAAGATTCTGTTGCTGGGCTGCTCCTCCTTAATCATGACATTTAATAGACCCAGCTTGGTAAGATGACCAGTTTTCCCTCATGGCAGGTGCTTCAACAGGAAATGACAGCAGGAGTGAGGAGGGTGGGAAGCAGGTGAGGCTTTCCTTCCCACGCTTCACCTGTTTCAGGACTGACACTGCCTGTCGCTGCCTCCCCCACCTGTGTAGCTTGGGCTTGGTGGCCCCTCCTTTACCAGCTCTCATAACCTGGGGGTGGTAATGGTTTTTTGGATTATTAGCCTCACAATTCCGCTTCCTTTTATACAATATCCTGTCCATTTTTTACATAACATCCCCTCATTGAAGAGTTTTTATTTGTGAGCAAAATGTATTTCTTGATGCCAACTAGTGTGAGTTACCATTTATTATCAAGCAACATGCTGAGCTCCCTTCCCTGAGTGTCTGCGGAGACATCTACACAATAGGCATTCACCTTGATTTTACAGATGAGGAAACTAATTTGTAAGGTTAAGTGACTCACCCAGTGCCAAGTCCATCAGTGTTCAGTGCAGGAACACTTACTTTTCAAATTCAGATGTCTATGTGTTTTCTACCACTCTGCACTGAACCCAAGCGTGGGTGTTTGAAAAATAGCTCTCTCCTTCCCGCAAATGAATGTTCTGTTAGTTCCTGGAGGTTGTTCTCAGTGTTTATGTTTTTGTTTTTTTTTCTCCTCCAATCCTGGTAGCATTCTGACTTTGCATTAAGCTTTCACAGCTTCCTTCAAGAACTGACAATCTTTTTTACTTCTTCCTTGTAAGAAGCCATTGGCTAAAAAAAGAAAAAAAAATCTACTTTTCTTGCAGATTTCTGATCATTTCAGGCTTCAGCCTTGAAAGATACCAATGTCCTTCAACCCAGCACTGCAGAGACCAGATGATGACTTTTAAGGAGGAGATGGTACTACCCTGGAACCTCAAATGGATCTTCCTATCCAATTCACAGATCTATCTCCCAATTCAGTAATTGTAGATATAACACAACTGGATCATACCAATAAATGCACAGGAATCAGATAATCCAGCAAGAGTTAGTATGAATTACAAGTTAATGCAAATGGTAATAAAATCTTCCTAGATGAAGCAAGGAACCTTAGAACGACTGATATTTAGGGAAGAACCTCACGAGTGATGTTGATTAGTTACGTACACTCAAATTGTTCTAGGGGATGAGAATAATGGAATATGCCCTGGATTAACAAAAGCACCCTCCCCTTATGTTTTGAGATGAGAGGTGCTGGAAGAATATGCATAATGAGTCTGGGGGATTCTGTATAGAAGCAAATCAAGATAGGACAGAAAATGACTCAGAGGCTGGGGAAGTCCTGGTCAGTGCCCTTGTAGGAGAAGGCTGCATCCCTCATTTCATGTAACTGAGGCTGATTCAGCCAGCTAGCCAATGAATTGTTCTTTGCCAATCAATGACTGAGTATATAAATCTAAACTTAAAAAATATGAAAGTTCATGGTAGGGTGGCAGCAAGCATAAGAATTTGGGCCAGTAATAGCTTCCGTGCAGGGGAAACAAGCTGCCACTGAACTGTGCAGAACCTGTGTTCAACAGTGACACCATGTGTTGGTGAGAAGTTACAACAAGTGTGGACATAATACACTTACCCAGTTTTTTGACAGGAACATTAGAATCAAGACTGGCTCCTTTTTGAACTACATAAACCCCTGGAGATTGTGGTTGATTCAAGAGGGACCTACTAGTCTTTCTGGGGATAAGAAGTAAACTAGAAAGTAGAAGTGAAATAGGTTACAGCAATCACACTGGGAGACCTGGGGCTTAGTTCTGGGGTTATCACTTGCAGTGTATGATTTAGGCTGAATCATTTCATTTCTCTTAGCTTAATCATCTCATCTTCGAAACATCCTTTCCTGATCCAAGACTCCCCAGAGGATCATAAGCTCCATAACAACAGGGCTGATGTTTTGTTCACTGCCGCATCCCCAGAGTGCAGTGGATGGCACGAAGTACTCACTCATAAATGCTTGTTTAATTGAATTGAATTAATGATCTCAAGCATTCCTCTGTAGATTCAGCCTTGAGGCAAATGGGAGAGAAAAAAATCAGCTTTGTGCCAGGATATTGGTCATTAAAGGAATTACAGTAGTGCCGAGCACCTGGAAGACAGATGATAGATGTTCACCTCTTCATAACAGTAGATCAGAGAGGTTATGTGACTTGGGGAGTTGCACAGATCCCCAAGCTGTAAGCGTGAACTGCTAACCACATGATAAGGATTTTGCAGCCATGAAGCTGGGTTAAAGAAGCAGGTGAAGTCAGGACAAATTCACATCTTTTTAACCACAAAGTCTTACAAACAGTTCCTGTCTGTGAGGGCTTGAGTCCTAGTTGTCTCAGAAAGAACTCTGGACCATGAAATACTGATCTTGGAAGGACCCTAATGGCTGACCTTCCCAAATGTCAGTTGGTCAGATAACCATCACCATCCTTGCTTTGTCAAGATACAATTCGTATTTTTCATTACTTTTTGTGTTATTTTAAATAAACTTTCTTTTCCACCTGAATATAATTACAGTATATGAAAAGGAAACTTTATATCACAACTTTGAATAGGAAAGCCAGATCCCCTCACATAAGTGGGTTACTGTAAGAATAAATGTGCTGGCCCCACAATGTTATTAAGTTCAAATAAATTTAAAAACTAAGTTAATAAATCTGTGTCCTCCTCCCCCCATTTGTGGTAGGAGGCTGAATGGCACAGCAGGAACAGCCCTGTGCAGATCCTTGGGTGGCTGCTGCCTTGCTGGAACTAGCATTGCACACCCACGATCTTTCTGCTGCTATCCCAGTGGCTGTGCACTGCACACATGAGGTGCTTGTCTGTTTGAATAGCTGTGCACCTGCAGGCCTGTCTCCATTTAACATAAAAACCTCCCAACTTCCATTGTGTTGTCTCTCTCTCTCTCTCCCCATGACTGGGTTGCCTCCAGCCTCTTAAGGCGCCTCTCACTCCAATCGTCATGGGGAGAGCAGAGTTTGGGGGCAGCATGCTCCCAGGGAGTCACCACGAGGAGGGCCTGGGAAAGAGTAAGCTACAGGAAGAGAGGCAGGGTGGGTACCAGAGGCTGAGTCCTGCTGCTTGGGTAACTGACTGAGATAGGGCTGGTCATTTCTCTCCACTTCCCTCCTCGCAAAATGATCAGGCAGACAGACAGTCACTTTTCAAAGTGGGGCCATAGCTGACCAGAGGCATCTACAACTGAACATCTTTACTAGTGTAGGTCAAATCCATCACTCCACCCACTAGATAAATTTGGAGTCAGGAAAGTGGTATGTGAGCTTAGTAGTCTCCATTTTTAAAATAGATTAAAAGTAAATTTTTAAAACTATATCCAAATAAATCTTGGAATTGATTTATTCCAAGAATGGTTTCTTAAAAGTATGGGTGTTCGGCAGGGAGAAAAGATAGGTGATCACTGGGAAGTAGCAAAGGTTCACTATGAACAAATTGGGTCGCAGTCACCCTATGTCTATCTTTAACAAGACCAAGAGCTGAGGAGATAAAAGTTACTTGTTTATTCAGTAAATCTACAGTGAACAGCTGCAAGATGCCAGGGAGTTTGCTGGGTGCGCCACAGCAACTGCACTGGCACAGCAGGACAGCAAAGAGACAGCACCAAATATTTAGGAAGCTGAGAAATAAGATTGCCCTCTGGCTACTAATATATTTTAAAAGTAAGCACACAGAATCAGATTAACTGTCCTTAAGGAGACAGATAAAGGCTCAATTATACCTGTCCAGCAGCCCCTGTCCAGTCTCCTTCCGCTTCTCATTAAAATACTACCAAGGACACAGGAAAAAGTCAAAATGTCCTAACATATAAACACACTGGAAACCAAAAGTGATAAGCCAATCTTTGGCAGAATTGAGAAGAAATTTTTTATACTATATTTGATGAATTCACACATGTTAAGTGCTTGGAACGGTATCTGGCACGTGAAACAGTAAATACATGTTAATTATTATTAGCATAAAGTCAAAGGAGCTGGGCCGAGGAAAAAAAATAGGTGACCTCTGCAGACATTGTCCTGAGAGGACAAGACACCCTGTGAGGCTGAAGGGTGGTGAGCAGGTGCAATGGGATGACTAGCACCTTCCAAAGCAGGTCTACTCAGAACTTCAAAGTATGACCTTATTTAGAAATAGTTTTTGCTAAAGTAATTAGTTAGGGTTAAGAAGTGATCATACTGGATGAAGGGGGACACCAAATTCAAAGGCCAGTGTCCTTATAAGAGGAAGAAGACACAGATGGACACCAGGAACATGTCCAGGTAAAGACGGAGGCAGAGGCTGAAGGGATGGAAGGAGCTGGCAGCCACCTAGGAAGTGGGAGGGGAGGATTCTTCCCTCCAGCCTTCAGAGGGAGCGTGTCCCTGCCTACACTTTAAGACTTTGGGCCCCTGGAACCAAGGAGGATATATTTCTGTTGTTCGCAGCCACCCAGTGTGTGCTGCTGTGTTATGGCAGCCCCGGGATACTATTTGGAATATCTGTCTCTCTTCTTCATCGGCAGAGGATGAGGTAAAGTGGGTGGCCCACTCCCACTTTTGAGTGCTGCTTTATAAATCAGCAGATACTGTTTTCTGTCAGTTCCAATCTTTTTGTCCTTAGAGAAAAGCCAAAGCAGGGAAAAGCCATGGAAGAGAAGAGACGTGTGTCGGGGGGAGGTAACCTCCACAGCGGAACATTGCACTGAGCTGGAGACAGGAAGATCTGGGGGGAGGCTTCATGTGTAGGGGCTTGGGGTCCTTCATGTGCTCCACCACTGTGGATTGATGGAAAGCTGAACTGCCTGGCATGGACGCTCCCACCACCATTCATCTGAACGGCAAAAGCAGTCGCCTAAGAGACCTGAGGACCTGAGCCAGGCATCGTGCAAATGAACCTTCCAGCTGTACACCTGGGGAAAGGCCGTGTCCACTATGGCAGCAGTGGGCAGGGCCATAGGCCAGCCAGACAGCTCTGCCTGTTGGCAAATGCCGGCCAAGGAAGATACTCCCTGCTTACACATAAATTAAAAGGAGAAAATAATCATACGGAGCCTATGAAAAGAACATTGTGATACGAGTGAAAGAGAACATGATCCTGAAATCTTAAAGAGAATACCTCCAAAGCTAAGTGCTACAGAAGCCTGAAGAATATTTTAGAAAAACAGAAAAGGCTTTGGCAACAGGACGAAAGAGAACTTGATCTCTGTGAAAGGGGAATAGAGTTACAAGAAGATAATTTGCAAGAATAGGAGAATTGGGTGTGACAAAAGGCAAATACTGACATTAAGAAGATGGATGCAAAAGTTTTTCATAAATATATTAGCATATTTCAGTATTACTGAAGGACGTGTTAAAGAACACAGAAGTGGTGAAGAAGCTTAAAATCAGTAATCAGCCATTTGTCTCTCTAAGACATTTGATGAACACATCATCCATTCTTGAAAAAAATCAAGTAAACTAAAAATATAGGGTTATTTTGTTGACATGAGAGAATATCTCACTCGCAAGCCAGGAGGCAGATCTGACTAATGACATGAACAAGACCAGGGCACACAGTATCATTACGGTAATTTAATATTATCCTTTCAAAGACTACAGTCAGAGGAATTAGGATCAGAAATAAAAGTTCTGGCTTTTGCAAACATGACTGTCTCTCTCTAGAAATAGAGGTAACATTTACTGAGCCCTCGTGAGGATCAGACATTGGCTCACACTTTGTTAGGTTTCCAGCTAAATCTTCACAATAACCTTACGAGGTAGGTGCTGAGATTATGTATTCAGTAAGCAGACAAGGTAAACAAAAAACCAAGGGATTAATTTGCTCCAGATCAGACAACAGTAAGCGTAGACACAGAAGTGTGAGCTCTAAGACATGTCTGACTGAGTTCTCCCAAGCAAGTCAACGGAACAAACAGCAACCCAAGCAAAGCAGGCACCACTGTGGCTGGATGTAAAAGTAAACACATCCTCCCAAAGCCAAGCGTTTCCTGTATGTAATCATTTTAAAAAGAGAAAACTTTTTTAAAATTCCATTTAAATTAACAAAACCAACAACAACAATAACTCTGACAACTTTCCCAGTAAGGAAAAGAAAATCTTAACACTAAATAGATGAACCTTGAGGATAATAGTTAAAAGGAAAAACACGTTTCTGGGAGAAAAGACTAACTGGCAAAACTGTGATCATTTCTCCCATAATTGCGCCCTCAACTTAAATTCCTAATGAAAACCAAAGATGTTGGTGTAGGCATAGTTAAACTCACTCATTCTTAAGTAAGACTGTGAGAATATATCAAAAGATTCAGAAAATCTGAGCAATTATGAGGGGCCTCACCCTAAAACTAAATAATTGTCATTAAGTGACTTTAATAATAAAAGCAGGAAGGTATAAGAATTGTTACTTGCATAGCAGGAATTGTTGAATAAAGGCAACAAAGTACAGTCCATGGAAACAAGTCCGAGGAAGTGTGAAATTTAGTTAATGGTGAAGGGGGCATCACAAATGAGAGACCCAATGAATGTTTTTCAGTATAGTCAGCGAAAGTAGACATTTCCTCTAATTCCAACACTGAAATAATACTAGGAGTCCTAACAGGGCTGTGATATTTGAGAGACGTCTTGAAATAGGAACAGGATTATGTCAGATGTACAAGTCAGGTACATTCATAATAAAGAAGATAAGGCAGTGAGGAAAAATAAATAAATAAATATTCTGGTGCAAATGTCAAAAAAAAAAAAAAAAAAAAAGATAAATATGCAAAGCCTGGTGTGAGGGAGAAAAACACCTTCAGTCATTTGCAAGACATTTACCAATGGTGTGAAGGGAACAGCAAGAAGGAAGAACACAAAGGTAAACGGGGTTTAGTTATGGGGTTGGACTCCATCCTGTGCATGATGGAGACCCAACTGCTGGGCAATTTAAAGAGGGTAAGTGAGACGGTCAGGTCAGTACTTGAAGATCAGTTGGATGGCAATGTGGAGGAGAGACAGGGGAACCCGGAAATTGAATGTATTAGAAAGTGGCTGCAAGAGCCAAGCAGAGTATGACGGAGTGTGGAAAGGGGCAAGGACAAGGTGGGGAAGAGGATGGGAAGGAACAGAGTCAAGATTGCTTAGGTGGTAGAACCAACTCGACTAACAGTAACAGGGTCATGGAAGGCACCAGAAAGGTGAGAGTGAGGCAGAGATTATGGTCTTGGTTTCTGGTTGTGGGCATCAGGGCCACTGCTGGAGATGAGGAATTCTAGGGCAGAAGGGATACACGTTAGGATGTGACCCTGACTGTGGGAGGGGGATGTAAAAGCTCATACTCTCAGCATCTGACTTGTCGACTGCCCACCTTCAAAGAAAGGCTGGAGAGTTTTTCCATGATTCAATTTGTTTATCTTTAGGGTCTTAGGGGCTGGAATATCGGGTCTCTTCTATAAGCAGTTTCTCTGAGTTTTCCTCAAGTTTCTTCAAGGTGAAAGATGACTTATATTCCATGACAGCTCCGTTCTTATTTGTTCTCCTTCCGCAAGGGCAATTGGTACCCTTTATTTTTCTTATATCTGAAATATTTCTATTCAATTAGCTCATTTATCCCTAAAGTCATATCCTTCACTTTAATAAGAGGAAAATGAGGCCACTCTATGTATTATTAAACTTCATTTCAGGCTAAAATTGAATTATAAACTAGCGGGAGCTCGTCTCGTGTGTCACAAGTTAGTGGCCTATGAATCATGCTTCTGAATGGTTTTCAGTCTTGGAGGCAGTAGGGAGGCTGTCTTAAAATAGCCTGAATGTAGCTCAATGAAAAGTTGATAATTTTGGAAACTTTGATGGAAACATTCTTACTAACAATGACCCTGGAACAGGGAATCTACTTCAGATTTTGAACTTTGTGAGTTACTGTTTTTATTTCCTTGCTTGCTTTCTTTTCTTGAATGCAGTGGTATTCTAAAAGATCACATATTATCCCCAGATGAGACTTAGTGATTCAATAGGGACTTTTAAACCTGAACTCTAGATTTCAGTGGTTCACTCTAGCAGAAACCCTCCTGGAATCACCCTGTCCTGAAAGACTGTACTTAAATCCTCAACTTGCCTCTTCTCTCCTGACGGGTTCATATAGTTCGTGTCTTCTCCCTCTCTGCTTCCTCCCTAACCCTTTCTTTTAGAGACAATTTCTTGCTCTGTTATCCAGGCGGGAGTGCAGTGGCATCATCGTAGCTCACAATAGCCTTGAACTACTGGGCCCAAGTGATGCTCCTGCCTCAGCCCTCTGAGTATCTGGGACTACAGGTGCATGCCATCATGCCTGGATAATTTTTCTTATTTTTTGTAGAGCTCGGGTCTTGCTATGTTGTGCAAGCTGGTCTTGAACGCTGAGCCTCAAGTGATCCGCCTGCCTAAACCTCCCAAAGTCCCGGGATTGTAGGTGTGAGCCAGCATGCCTGGCCTCTTGTCTCCTTCTGAATCACTCTGACTGTAACACACTACTCACCACTTCACAGAGTGGAATGTTCAGGAATAACAAAGTCTCTAAAACTAGAAAGCCCTGGTTAGAGTCCTCCCTCTCCCTAGTCCTGTGATTTGGGGCAACTTTCTGGTGTCCCCAAGGCTCTGATTCCTCAACTGTGAAATGGAGAAAGCGAGAGTTCCTCCTGCGTGAGCCCATTAGGAGGCTCAACGTGGTCCCAGGGAAGTGGCGGGAGAGCAGCAGCCCAGAGGGAGTGCTCAGCTGCACACACGCACAGCACTCTCAGCCAGGATCCCGTGTTGCTGCAGACCAGCTGTGTGAACCTGGGTGAGTCATCCACCCTCTCAAATCTCAATTACCACGATCTCAAAGTGCCAAAATGAAGGGAATGGGTGTGATATGTTCAGTCATTGAAAAAATTTACCAGTTGTGTGGGAGATACTGTGAGACACTATAGATGCATGAGTTGGCCTCGAATCTACCATCCTCGGATAAGGATATCTAAATCTCACAACCTTGGAGAAGTACCTTAGGAATGCAAAAGACCCATCAGGGTATGAGTGCTGGAAGATGCCCAGAGTTGGGGAAAGTTTTAGGAGCACTGAATTATAACAGGCTAGAACTGTGAATTCCAAAATGTGAACTATAGAGATGTTAGAAGGTGAGGTAAAACAAGGCAATCCAGAACATGGGAAAAATAAGCAAAAGGGCGTGTCTGGGGAAAGGGAGGGCATGTTAAGAGCCATGTATTTTCTCCTCTGAAGGTTAGGAAAGCTGTGTGTCTAATCACACAGATTATATATTATTGGGCAAAACTGAGGCTCAGAGAGGTTGAGTAGATTAGTTAAGCTCAAAATCACTCATCTTAGGTGATGGGAGTCTGACCCTAGGTCTACCTGACTTTTTTTATTATCCTCTTTTGCAGGTATTTTTCTCCTTAATCCTAGGAAACTACAAATAATACATTCTCAGAATCTGTCCCTCCTTAACTGAGAAGACTCTGCTATGTTTCAGAACTGGAGATGAGGGGGAAAGCACCCGCCTCAATGTCATTGTGACAATGGAGCTGTGGGCTGCCTGCTGATGCCTGTCTGTCCACCCTGTAGAGGACTCTCTTCCCGCTGTGCAGGACTCCCGAGGGTAGAGATCAGAGGCTTATTCTCCAGTCTCCCAGCACCAGCTGGCTCAGTACTTGCTTGTTGAGTAACATGAAAGAATAAATCAACACACAGGTGCCTAAAAAACACGACTGGGGTCAGAACAAAGACTGAGGGCAGGTTTATCTGGAGACAGGCTGCCAGGACTCTGAGGACCCTGAGCTCGGTCTGATCCCAGTCCCATGGCCCTGTGAAATAAGCGTCACTGAACTGGCACCACAAAGCAGCAGCAGCCTTGCCAGACGACATGATGGATGATGGTGACAAGTCCCTCTGGACTCTTGCGTCCTCTCTCGCCCATCTATAATCCTTGGATCATTGGCGCAGCATGATGTAATAGGCTTTCCATCGCTCTAATAGTCTGGCCTGTCAGTGTGGCTTTATCTCAACATGGACAGGGAAACAGGGCCTGAAGCCTGTTTAGGACTCTATACTGGAAGACTTGCGGAAAAATACAGCATCGAAAGCTAGCCCCAGTCTTACCCTGTCGGTTCTGCAGACATTCTGTGCCCCCAGTCTCACAGCACTGATGGTGTCCAGCCATGAAGAAACTTAGTTCCATTCTTGAACTATATGTTGAATTAATGTATAACATAAAAAGTAAATATATGCCAGCCAGGCTTTCCAGTAAACCCGTAGATTTTATTTCTAATAGATAGTATGTACAGCCTCAATTTTGAAATTCTTAAAAAAGGGTAGAGTGCAGTGGCTCACACCTGTAATCCGAGCACTCTGGGAGGCCAAGGAGGGTGGATTGCATGAGTGCACAGGTTCAAGACCAGCCTGAGCCAGAGTGAGACCTCATTTCTAAAAATAGTCAGGAGTTGTGGTGGGTGTTATAGTCCCAGCTACTTGGGAGGCTGAGGCAAGAGAACTGCTAGAGCCCAAGAGTTTGAGGATGCTGTGAGCTATGATGCCATGGACTCTGCTGAGAGTGACAAAGTAAAACTCTGTCTCAAAAAAAGAAAAAGAAAAGAAAGAAAGAAAGTTCAGGAGGAAGGCTCAGAAGGCTCAGAAAGGTCAGGTAGGAAGATGGACCTGAGACAAATTTTAAGTTCCTACTATTTCACGAGCATGAATATGTATTTTTCTTTCAGTGCAAAACCAAAACACAACTTGAAAGATGGCCCAGTACTTCTGCACAGAGACGGCTGTCCTTGCACGGGAACATCTCTACTTTCCTGATGATTAACTGAAAGGCAAGTTTCCCTCAGCTCTGACTGAGCCACTCAAAGACCAAAGGCAACTCCAGCACCCCAAAAATCTGCATCACGGATAAAAGGGAAAGGTGCAGCTTTGCAGGAATCACTGCAGCACCTGCACAAAAAGGGCTGAGGGCTCATGTCCAGTAAACGGGGAAACTGAAAAGGACGTCAAGCGCCACCTCCCTCTCCTGGACCAACGGCTCCCTCATCCACTAGATAAGGAGCTTAATGAAGAAATGCTTTGAGAACAGGGCACTTATAAGGGTATCTGTAGATGTCTTACTGGTGATCGTTTCAAAGTGATCAGGGTTTTCATTTTTAATAACTTTTTAAATTCATAGTCAAGCTGACATAACATTAACCATTTTAAAGTGAACAATTCAATGACATTTACTGCACTGGCAATGCTATGCCATCACCACCATCTACCCGCTTCTGAAACATTTGCTTCAACACAAAAACCTCAGCTACTCCCCGTACCCACCCCTGGGCCCCAGAAACCACCAGTCCGTGTCCTGCCTCCACAGACTCGCCCACTCTGAATACTCACATTAGTAGGGTGACCAGATTTTAATATCTGTAAGGTGGGACAACATGGCCCGGGGGCGGAGCGGGGGCGGAGTGGGGGCGCCGGGCAGGGGACTGTGCAGGGCAGGGCAGAGCCCGACAACAAGGCAAACTTTGATAAGCAGTTCTCGATAATCACTTCTCAGCAATTATTTATTACAGTTTAACATTATAAAATTAACAAAAATAATATAAAACTCATATTCTAGCGAAATAGCCATATGGCGACCGAAAACCGTATATTCCCTTCTTGTTCTCCAGCCCGTTCGTGCATTCTTTCCAAAAAATGGGACTTTTTAAAAACACCACCGGACACAGGACAAATTGTTGAAAAGTAGGACTGTCCCGCCAAAATCGGGACGTCTGGTCACCCTACACATTAGTGAAATCACACACTTTCACTTCACTTCTTTCACTTAACATGTTCTCAAGACGCACTGCTCAAGACAGCAGGCACAGGGCAGAGAACACAACCTGACCACGCCCCAGAATAGTCACATTCCAGCGAAGGAGGCC